>CDFI01095843.1:0-10017 GCA_000826405.1 Acanthamoeba divionensis | reverse complement strand
TTGTTCTGAAGTTGCCGTTGGGACACTCGAGTCTAGTTGTGAGTGTGTGTCTGATGTGGATGATGTTGGAATCAGACCAGCAGCAGCTGACTGCTGACAATAAGAGGGACGGAGGGGGAGGTATACCAGCTCTTACCAGACCCAAGACAACACCAAAGCCTTCCTGTAGAGTACAGTTCGAGAAAGAGAGCACCATCATGATGGTGCAGGTTCAACAAATGCCCACAGCTGCGCCGCCCCCTCCGCCCCCTCCTCCGCCCCCTCCTCCCGTTGCGCGTCCTTCTGCTGCTGCTCCTCTGAAGAAGAAAAAGAAAAAGAAAAAGAAGAAATCTTCTGTGATTATAAAAGAGGTGGAGATAGAAGACCTGCTTGTTCGAGTGATCGGGCTAAAGGCGGTTCTGCAAAGGATGGGTCAGACAGATAAAGCAGATGAGATTCTCAAGGGCACAAAGGAAGAGGCTACGAGGGCTGTAGCACAGCTTCAGATGCTGCTGGGCATGCTGACAATGGGGGATGGCCTCTCTGCAGAAGAGCACCAACAGCAGACTACTACTCAGCAAAATCAGCAGCAGCCGAAAGACCACAACAACACAGTAAGCCCTTTTTTGGCGCCTCTTTATGTCGTATTTTTGAAGATAACTGTTTAATCTGTCAGGCCATGTCGAAAAGGAAAAGCAATATATTCTTTGACACACTGAGCAAGACCAAACTGGGTCTCCTTTCTGCCATTGCGTCTACAGCAGAGAAGCAGGAACCCAACGTCTTCATCACATCATCTGGCACAGGCGTGTGGTTTTATTCTCTGTTCACCCATCTGTTCCTGACTAATCGTTATGTGAATGTGTGTAATGTGTAATGTGGCTGTTGCAGTTGCAACAGCAGCTGCTCCAGCATCTCCTCCAGTACCCATAAAGAATCCAAAGCTGACTGCGGAGCTGCACAAGGCCATAGACAACTTCGGCACAGAGAGGCGGCGCAGGGAAGAGATGAAGATCGAACTTGAAAACTTCAAGAAGCTTGTGGACGAGGTATGCGAAGCAAACATGCTCAACGATAAGGGCAACGCTGGTTAGCCTTCCTGACTCCTCCAACAACACATGCATATATCCATCCATTTATCTTTCTATTAAAAGGGTGGACAGCACTGCACGCGGCTTGCTACAAGGGCAATCCTTACCTCATCCATCTGCTGCTGGATAAACAAGCACACGTAGACGTTGTCAATGCTGACCAAGTAGTGCCGCTCTTCTATTTCCTGAGATCTGATAGCGGTAAGTATTGTCCACTATCTCTTCAAGTTTTCCACTATTGACAGTCCCCTCTTTCAGGCGGCAGCAAAGATCACGAAACAGAAGATGAGCACATAGTGACAGTTGTGAAAAGATTTATAGAGCTCGGCGCTGACCCCAATAACCAAAACCGACATGGGGAAGGTCTTTATAAATTTATTAAATTCAAGCCTTTCCCTTTCTTTCCACTCACACAAGGCTTCTCGATTTGCCATGCAGGCCTTCTGCACGCAGCAGCCTTGAAAGGCAAAGCCAGCATAATCAGATATCTGCTCAACTATTTGGAAGGCACACTCGATATCAACCACAGAAACAAGTAAAACATAAGTCACCAGAAACACTTCATTTACGTTAACATTCACTGAGATACAACCTACCTACAGTCGTGGAGAGACATGTCTCCATATTGCAGCGCGTTTAGGGTACGCCAACGTTGTACGTGTCCTGCTCACGTTCAAGATAGATATAAACTTGGCTGGCGCTAATGGCACTGCAAAGGAGGTACGGCATATCAATCCCAATTCCACAAACTAGCTCTCATTTTAACAGTGATATCACTTCAGGTGGCTCTGGCCATTAAGCAGATGGGCATATATGAGATGTTGGGAGGAAGAGGCTCTGAGGGGTACCCAGATATGCCACCCCTTTCTTCATATGAAACGGAAAAAGGTAAGTCTGTGAAAGAGGAGTATTAGCAGCTGCATTTGAGGTATTGCCCAACCACATGCAAACTTGTTTCAGTGATCCGCTGCCAGAGGCTGGTGCGTGAGTGGTCGCGACGACGCAAGACTTTTGCCAGCATCGGTCGGTTATATCAACAATTACTCCTTAAGTTTAATTTTTCACACTTCCCTATGGTGGCCAAATAGTGTGCAGGTGGCAGAAGAGCGCACTCACAAAGGCTCAAAGGACCAGATTCCGTCAAGTGAGGGAAGTGCTGGACATACAGGCCAGTTATAACGGTACACTCACTACTACCTGTACACTGAGAACAAGAAGACACAGTACTCTATCATCATGCAATCCTCACTGACATAATTTGTGTTGGCATCTGGTCCTATCTTCATAATCTGTTTCAGAGAACCTGAAAAAAGCCATCAAGGTTGTAAGATGATCATCTTCTTGTGGGTCACATTTCCTCTTGCAACTAACCAGGAATTTGGTTTCACTTACACGATCAGTGCTTTCTGGTTCCTTTGAGGGAAGAGGCCAAGAAGGACAATGGGCTAATCACAATGGCCCAAGTCAATGACATATTCTGTAATTTAGAAAGCATCCAAGAGCAAGCAGAGAGGCTTCTCATGCTCTTGGCAGAACGGATCAACAACAAACCCATTCATGCAGATAAACCTTTTGGGGATTGCTTTGTTAAAGTGGTACCTGATCCCCTGTTCTCTCTGCTCTCTGCTCTCCTTTGGTGATATCAAAATCAATCCACCTTACTCCTACTAATGTCCTCTCTAATAGGCTGCAGAGCTGGGGCTATATTCCAAGTACTACCGTAACTACGACGGGGCAATGGAGATACTGCGCCACCTCAGCCAGCCCTTCGCTAAACTTTTGGACGTAAGTCGAGGCCCATTCCCGCTTAAGCAATACAACCCCGCCAACTCACGATTCTTACTTTCTTTCTAATCAGAGGTTAGGCAACAAGACAGGAGAAAACCTGTGGCTGGAGAACTTTCTCATCATGCCAGGTTCCTTCACCTCACCACTTGTGTTCCTCAAATCCTGAGGTGCTAATAGCATTTTCATGTTTTCTTTCGTACTGCACAGTGCAACAGCTTCCCAGATATGAGTTGCTCTTATCAGTGACTATTAGCCCTTCTCTCAATCACGTTCTTCTTTCCAACTTGATCCAATTTACTCAATCGGGTTGTGATGCATGTGTGAAGGATGTGTTGAAGTTCACAGAGCGGTCGCATGGTGACTATTCAAAGATTGAACAAGCCCTGAAAAGCATCCACGAGGTCAGGATACATACATCTACAACCTACTTTTCACACCATCCTCTAACATACAGAGCTCAAACACAACAGGTTGTTTCCGAGATAAACGCTCAGAAGGGAAAGCAGGTGGCGGCAAGAAAGGTTGTGGAGGTGCAAGCCAAGCTCATGGGCCTCACCCAGGCAGAATCTCCCTTCCCCATTGCTGAGAAAGTTTAAGCAGCACCATTAACCCCGATCATCATCTATCTATTATCAGCAATTAGTTACACCAGACAGAGGCTACGTGCATGAGGGCTGGTGGCTGGAATACTGTTCTCCTGCCGTTAAGAAGAAAAGGTATATTGCTGATTGATTGATCAATGCAAAAAAATGCAATTTCGGTGGACTTGCTTATTCATGCTCCTTGTTGCCTAGGCGTGGGTCGATAATGATTCTTGGGCGGAGAAAGAGCGAGAAGGAGAAGAGATATTTTGTGTTCCTCTTCAACGATTGTTATGTCAAGACCGTGTCTGCCCCCAACAATGACAGAGCCTTCTGCTTTGTGTCCCTCAAGAAATGTGCCACCCAATCCTACGAGCTGTTCTTCACCAAAGTCAAAGGTCAGTAGGTGAAGTTATTGAGTTTGAGAGGCCAAAACTAAACAAACCAAAACCAAACCAAACCAAAGAAACCGAGATGTATGGCTTGAAGATAGAGAAGTCTGGCCAACGGGCGTCCTACTGGCTGCTTGGGGAGACTAAATTTCAGAACGTGCTGTGGGTCAACAAGCTCAAGGAGCTGAACCCAAAAATAGAAGAAAAGCCCCTCCCTTATGACTTGACCAATTACTAAAAGCGACCCCTCACTCACTCACACACACGAATTATTATCTCAAGAGAGGGAGAGAGAGAGAACATTCATTCACCATTTTAATGAAATATTTCGATGGAAATGTACATTTGTGGGCCGTCACACAATAAGGAGAATAAGAAGAGACAAATAAATAAATGATGACCATTGTTTGTTTGTTTGTTGTGTGTAAAAGGATGCTCAAGGAAGGAAGCCAACGGACGGAAGAAGGAATGAGTGAGTGAGATGAGACGCGTTTGGGGGTGGATTCAACCATTGGTGTGGTGCATTGTGTGCCCCCCCCCCAAATAAATTTCTGTTTTGACAATTGCTAGCAGTAGTAGTAGTAGCTGTAGCTGTAGTACCACTAGTACCATGGAATGGCCACGTGAGTGATGAGCAAGTAGAGCGTTGCCACAACGAGGGAGGCCATACAGCAGGGAAATCCAACCTTGAACCAACGCATGAAGTCCAGCGTGTAGCCCTGAAGCGGGAAAAGAGGTTGTAGTAGAATATTTTTACAAAAAAATATTTCAAAAAAGATAAGAGAGAGAAAGAAGAGTGTGTGGAGAGAGCAGAGAGAGAAATATAACTCTTTGCAACACGTTGGGTTTGGAGTTTGGGGGGGGGGTATTAACCTGCTGCTCTGCAAGGCCAGCGGCGACTACATTGGAGGAAGCGCCGATGAGGGTCGCGTTGCCGCCGATGCAGCAGCCATAGGCAAGGGCCCACACGAGAGGGGCCAAGGGCAGGCCTAGGTCACCTGAGGTCAAGCGGATGACAATTGGAATCATCGTCTGTTCCCCCCCCCCGATCCAAGTGCCACACCAAACAAACATTTGTTCATTCAGGTAAGAAGGAGGCTCCTCATGCAGAGAGCAGAGAAGGAAACGGATGAAAAGAATATTAATATAGCGAAACGAAGTGGTGATTTTACCTGAGTGAATGGGATGTTATCAATGAATGCTCCAACTGTGCCGCCAACCCAAATCACAAGCGTCACTGCAGCTGCAAGCCTGAGGCGACCTGAAGGACATCAAAGGGGGGGGCTACTGTTCAGCGTGTGTGTGTTGTGTGTGTGTGTGTGTAACAATACGCGCGCTGGATGAAAACTGAAGAAGAAAACAGAAAGAAAGAAAAAAGAAAACAGAAAATGTCTTCAGTTCAACCTTCAGGAACTCGAGCGATGAGGTCTGCTGTTTGTTGGGCGATGAAGTGCATCACCTGCATCTCCTCCAGAGCATGCATCAATACAAACAGGCCAGCAAAGAAAATCAGAGTTCCAAGCTCAACCTGATTGTGGTTCGTGTGTGTGTGTAAAGAGCCACAAAGTTTTGGTAAGCAGAGGGGAAAAACTTGAAGGGAATGGCCGTGTGGTGTGTGTATATATATATATATATGGTGTGTACCTTTTCTAACACAATATTAATATCTTTAACATCAGCGAGAATAAGCAAAGTCATTGCCCCAATCAAAGCAATCCACGAAATAGAGAGGTTCGTTTGAAGGAAGGAATTGGCGAAGAACATCACAATCACCGCAGCCAAGACAAAGGTCGTCTTGATAAATAGGGGATAGTCTGTTATGATGTATTTTTTTTCAAGCTCGCTCACGTCTATCACGTTGGTCATGCCTGTTGCATCTTCCCTTTTCTGTTGTTCTATTGAAGCTTCCTACGAGGGCAAAAAAAAAAATGAGTTGAGAGAGAGTCGTTCTCAAGCTGACAGCATTGTGCTTGCAATGTAAGATATATATTCACCAGCTCTTTTATGTGTTGCTCCAACTGTCTTTTGACAATGATTTCTTCTTCTCCATTGTGCCCAGTTAGCCTTGCTGATGTAAGCTTCCAGATGGCTATTTCTCTGGCCTTTTTGGCACATGGAGGTCTCCTCAGCTGTTTTCTGTACATAAACTTGAGCAGCGCAAATTCGCAAATAAAAATGAGCAGAACTCCAGGCGCCACGTGCAGAACATAGCTTCCAAAGCTCACCACCCCTGCAAAAGGGATTGAAAGAAAGAATTGTGAACAAAGGAGCAAAATCGTTAGTACACACAGTCCTCGTGTTACCTGATTCTGCAATTTTCGGGTCATTGACTATGAGTACGGTTGGAGGGTCTCCAATTGGAGTGGCAGTGCCTCCGATATTGGCGAAAATGACTTCGGCGATGACGATTGGTAAAGGGTCCAAGTCAATCACCTGGCAGAGCCTTATGGTGACGGGGACAAACAACAGAATAGTGGTAACATTATCTATGAAGGCTGTAACGACGCAGACAAAACAGCATAGTACCACCAGAAGCCTGCAAGAATGATATATGTGTGAAAAGGTGTTTCGTCAACTTAATTGTCACAACTGACAAATGAGATTAGAGATGTCATCATACTTCCATGGCCTGCCATTTGCAATTTTGTATGCTTTGATTGCAGCATATTCGAAGAAACCAGTGTCTGCAAGGAGGCCCACGATGACCATCATCGAAAAGAGTAGTGTTAGTGTGTTGTAGTCGATCCACATAATCACTTCCATGAAGCCTGGGCGTTGCTTAAGAAGAGACATCAATCCTGTTATTTGAAAAATAAATATTTAGTGAACAACCAAACAGTGTGTCAAGAATAGTTTTCAAAACAAACTACATATCAATGCCTTACCGATGGCCCAGAAGGAGCCTAGAAGGGCGGCAATTGTGCGGTGGAGAAGATCAAAGATGATGATGATATAGACAATCGCCAGCACTAAGCCTCCAGCGATTACCTCGAGCTTCATCATACTGTGCATTTGCAAGAATACCAGCGTCATTCCCACAGCCCGCTGAGAAGAAGAACAAACACCAAACCACCATGCATATGTAAGCACAAAAAAAAATGAAAACTGTGTCCTTTGGTTAAGTGGTTCAGATGAAAAGCGCCCACAACATTTTCTTTGGTTAAATAGGAGATTAAAACTTACAGTGCTGTTCGTAGTCACCACAATACGCATTTCCGCAAGCTTCTCTTGTTCTTCTCTCAGTATATCAAACAAGTGGTTCGTATTAAGTTCGGATGTGGGAAGCGGTTGAACGGTCCACTTTTGCAACACTTGGAATTGAGAACTGTTCAATTCTCTACGTTCAAGCGAGAAACGAATCTGAGCCGGCTGATAGAACTCTTTGGGGAGTCTCTGCGCGATGACTTTCACTTCAATCTCGTCAATGGCCTTATCCAAGTCAAAGTTATGAATGTTGGACCTGACGATACAGTTAAGGAAAACATGGTCCATTCGTACATAACAACAATGCCGGGCATGTTGAAATAGAGAGAAGGGAATTATAGATGTAGGCAAAAGGATATCAAAGGGTCAGCCTGCGAGAGTGCAGTGAGATGGAGCACGCTGCCATCGGGCTCGCGCTGAGAGCTGAGCATGGCAAGAGTACACGCGAAGAGGGCCAGCACCACACAAATCTTAATTGTATTCCAGTTGAAGCCCCAAAGCCTCTTGGCTTGCTGAGGAGCCAGATCCAGAAGCTTCTCAAAGGAAGTCTTGCTGCTTCTTCTGCTGCTGCTCTCACAGGAACTGCGTGGAGAAGAAGACTTTGCAAGGTCCTCGGCTGAGTTCTCCCAAGAAATGGCGCCATAGGGAGTCTGCCATTTTTCGTTCACACTCACTATGCATTCATCTGTAAAGGGGTGGCTACTAATGCTGTCGCTGCGGTTCGTGTCACTGTCAAAATTGGAACGAGGAGAAGAAGACATGGTCCTCTCTTTGGGTGGCTGGATGTTTCGATGTTGCACTCTAGGATATAAGCTCAGGGCAACCTATCGGCAAACAAGTTCCAATTCTTTTTTATTAACTCCCTTGCCCCGTTGCCGACTTGGCCTCCGGTCTTGGAAAGGATTTGCAACTCCAGATCGTCTAGATTTTCAGGGTAAAGTGCTTCTGGAGACCAAACAGGCCTCAGTTTAGCTTTGTGATTAATCACAAAATAATTATTTCCTCCTTGAGATTGAGCAACTCAGTCTGAGAGTTTGGATTTTGAGCTTTTAAATTTAACAGTTATGAAAGGTTCGTTTGCAGATTTAACCAACTGGGCAAGGTGGTGTGAAGCAAGAAGAGAAGAGTCCTGGGTCTTTGGAAATGGGGGGGGGCTGAAAAATGTTTATTTGTAATTAAGGCGCGTGTGGTGGTGGTGGTCAAATATTATCGTCGGCTTAGCTGGCCAATAATTATATTACTTAGAATTCTTTGGTTGACTTTTTTGGAGTGAACCTTAACCGGTTGGTTGTAGCAACTCCACAATTATTGTAGCGGCACAGAGAGGACACACACAGCCATTCCGTGAAAGTGCGCTGCCAATTATTTTCAAAGGAGCTGCAAAAAGCGCACTTCAAGAGGAATTTAATTTCCCAAGGAATTAGTCTTTTTGTTCCTGTCGACTGATCCCCCCCTTAAGTTGTAGTTAACCCCCCCCCGGTAAATTGAATTCAACGGGGCAGAAAATAATTCGTGCATCATCTTGCTCTCGACGAGCTCTTGGACCATCATCAGCGCTGAGCCTCTTCATAAAACCTTGCCCTCTCACCCAGTTAAACGGCCATTTAACATCAGGCTTCCAGGAGAAAACTGCCTGCCTGCCTCCAGATTTTTAACGGGCTCTGCCAAAACAAAGACAAAGTAAGTCTTCTCTGAAAATATGTTTAACAACCTCTGTATATTGTCAATGAACCCCTTTACTCCCTTTAGGACAAGCGCCCCTCTTCCCTTTAACATCATTAAGCTCTCTTAGAGACAAACAGACCTTGCAATAGGTAAGATTTCCTTTAAAGTTAAACGGTGTGTTTTTGATGAAATCTTAAGATATATGAAAACATTTTCATGTTAAATCTTTCTTTCTTTCTCTCGAGTGCGAAAGCGCCCAGAGCCCATGGTCACTATGCCAAGGCTTATGGCTAACCCATACATCTCTCTCTCTCTCAGCTCCATGGAGCCAGAGGACAAAACAATGGATTGTCAAAGACATGGGTGCTGTCCACTGCAAGGTATTTGCTCTCCAGTTATCATATGGGAACATAAAGTTATTATCATCCTACTGGAGTCTATGTTTGTAGAGATGCATGAGCTTGTTGGCCCAACAATACATGCTGCCATAACAAGAGAGCCACAAACACTACCAATATCTACAAACACACTAGTTACTCCTTTGTTAGTAAGCCTGCTGTTTGGTGAAAAAAAATCTTAAGCTTTAGATACAGTCTTCTACAATCTTATGATGTCCATGTGCTTCTCTTGCTAGCTTATGTAAAATGGCCATCACTAAGTGTAATGTACAAGGAAGGACATGATTTGGTGCAAAATCAAACAAGCGTCTCTGGTACAACTATGAAAGTCTGTTCTTTCATGGTGTGACAAAGCCTCTATATTAAGATAAGCATTATGACAGTTGCTTTTGTGATGGCACTTCTAAGGTAAATCTTTCTCACTTGTCTTATTTTACAATTGATATCTAACACATCTCTCACACTGTTCAACTTCACACATCTTATGTCACTTTTTTCTTGTTTCATGTTTCTCTAATCTTTGTTTTGATTAAAAAATAAGTTATTTTCCTACCTTATAATACTGACACACTGTATATCTACAAATACTTCCACCTTGTATATTGTTCTTTTTAAAGATTGAAAAAAAATTTATGTTTAAATAATCATAAATACTTGACACATTTGTTAATAATAGAATTTTACCTTGAGGACCTAGGACTTTTACAGTACAAAGAGAGGCCAAAGGAGAGAACAAGGTGTGCCTTAAGCAAGACTTGAACAGGACTTTTACAGCAAGAGAGAATAATTACAAAAACAATTGTTTTAATTCTATTAATATTATTTTTTTGGATATTTTTTAGAAGAAAATATAATAAAACAAATTTTTTCTTAAAAAAAGAACAGAATGACTATTTTTTAACTTGCAGCCAAGTTGGCC
>CDFI01095823.1:0-11505 GCA_000826405.1 Acanthamoeba divionensis | reverse complement strand
CGAGGAAGAGCACGCCCGCCTGCATTGGGCTTCTTTGGGTCTGCACTTTGCGTGCGCTTGGACTGCATAACAGTGAGAGAAAGAATAAGATTCCCAATAAAAGAAATTTGATGATCGGGTACTTTGTTGGCTGTGGAAGAGCTGTTTTAAAAAAGTGTTACGTACAATCTTTGCAGCGTGATAGGAATCCTCAATGATGAAGATAAAGATGTTGAGAATAGCCGTGATGAATAGCGCCACAAACGTGTATAGATATAAAGTTGGGATAATCGGATACGGATAGTTTTCATTCAGCTGATGAAACGCCTCTTTACAAAAGAAAACCCTTGGTTAGCGATATTAAAAGATGGTTGCAAGAGTAACTTAGGATAGCTTCCTTACCTCTTATATCATCGCCATTGAGAAGAGCAAACAACGTGATGGCCGTAAAATTCAGGTCTTTGAACTGCAAAAAAATAATATTATCATTTCAGTAATGCAGTTTGAGATAATGGATACAGACAGAAAGGACAGGCCAAACATCTTACACGCATGGAGTAAGGTGAAAAGAGGATAACTCCCATAAGCATGTATCCGAAAAAGATTGGAAAAGCACTGAGGATAAAGCGAGCTATTTTTGGCCCTGACAGTCTGCGTCACACCACACACAATGAGAATAGAGATCATTAAGAGAGGTAAATATAATATTTGAGACATTTAAAACACTCTTACCTAATGGTTAGGATAAGCATGTAAAACTGTTCGTAGTATTCAAGATATCGCAGAATGGTGATCGAGGCCCCCAGAGCGCCTAGTGCCTCAAATACCTGGTAGGCTGTTCCCTGCGCAAAGTAACCCCAGCAAACCGGTCAATTAAGACAAGGTGATACTCAATAGGAAAGTGAGAGGTTACTGTTTTATAGCCAAACTCTTCAATAAGGCCAAGAACTGAGGCCATCATCAGGAAGCAAGAGGTTGCCATTATCTGTATGTTCCTATATTACCAGCCACAGACAAAAAATGCATGTTAAAAACAAAATGCAGAGATACACAACGAATTTATACATAGCGTGGAAAAGAGGACCATAGACTGAAGAACTCAAGCTTGGTGGAAAATCTGATACTGCTCCACCTAGGGTATTTCTCCTCTTTCATAACTTTGGCTGGAATAGCCACGTATCGCCTTTTTGTTCTCTGGACAATACTATATCAGCATCGTTTGGGGCAACTAAAGCGAGGGATTTTTACATACCAAGAACGTAAAGACATTTGAAAAGAATCCCTTAATACTGAAGATAAATGATATGAAGGCTAGAATGAAAATAATGACGTTGAATATCGTAAACAAATTCTGTGTCTCCAATCCTAGTATATTGGTCATTAGAACCCCACCCTTAAGTGCATTAATGAGAATGAAAGACTTGGAATTGAGGCCTCACCAAGCGAGCTTGTGTAGTAAATTTGTTTATCCAGAGTCATGACCAACCTCACTTCGCCTCCAATTTTGGTATACTCCATTTTAATATCCCACTGGAATGGAATTGGGCCCAACACTCCCATATCCAAATTAATGAAACTGAATGTAAGCCTCATGCGCACCTGTATAGAGATACATTTCATTGATACTTAGCTTCCAACGCTTGAGGATGATGAACCGTCTCTTGAGGATGACACCTACCATTCTTTGGAATGAGTCCTGCAATGCAGTAGGGTTAGACTCATTGAACGGACCAAAGGGCTCCTCCTCTGTCAGATAATAAATCTCTGTAGAATTCAAGTTTTATGAAACTTTGAGTATTACGGAAGAAGGAAGAGGGAAATGAAAAAGAGGAGAAAAGAAAGGGGAGAAGAGGTAAAACATGCCATCGTATTCATCCGTGTTGCCAGCATCAATTTCCCAGGAGGTATTGGAAACTCGAAAGAACGGGTGCACATAGGCGCTGTAAGCCATGCGAATAGGTCGCACTTCCCCCTCATAGTCCTGGTCAGTATGTCGCTGCATAAACATATCCACTGTCTTGTTGTTTATATTATAGTACTGTCTCCATACAACAAAAAAATGCACCACGGGGGAGGATATGTCTTAAGTTAGTGCATGAAAGGCAATTTCATCACGATTTGGAGCGGGGGGTGGGGAGGGGTTGTGGCGTACGGTCTCTACAGTGTTCTGAAGAGATTCCAGGACGTCCTCGGCTTTGTGCATGCGCACACCAAAGACATCTTCATCAAAATCGCGCCCGTTATCAATAAATAAAGCCTCAAAAGTGTTGTGAGTCGCCCTTGTATACTGTGCAGTCTCCACATAGGCCAAAAGGACCTTTGATGATCATTGCCCACATATTCCATTTGATTAATAATAGGATCTTCTTTGCATGAAAAGTTTAAAAGGAGGAGAGGAAAGCCTTGCCTGTGTAGTGACAACAATGAAGATGAGAGAGTGCAGCACGATCTTCCAGGGCACACGGTTGTATTTTTTCCATTTTTGCCAAGGACTAAGCAGCATTTGATCAGCCAGAGTCATCCTGGGCTTGTCCCAGCAGTGGGCAGCAATCGCCTTGTAGAAGGGGGTGTTCTTCCATTCTTGCTCGAATTTGGAGGGAGCCCCTCCTCCGCCAGCAGCGGAGGCCGGCTGAGTGCTGGCAGCCAAGAGCTTCGCCTCTGCTTCAGTCAGCGTCCTCTTCCGTTCGCCTCCTGCAGCAGCTTGCTGGTTGTGTATATTTCGAGGGGATTCCTTTCCATTATTGCCTTTCTTCTTCTTCTTGCATGATTTCTTGGGGCTGAGGAGGGGTTGTGCTTCCATGGCCTTAAGCTCAATGCTTCGCGCACTCATTACAAACTATGTTGAATGTAGACACCAATTTTGATGCAAATTTTTGCAATTTTCGCAGGTACCAAACAAGCCCCCACTCTTGTGGACTTGGAGTAAATCTCTGCTAGCAATCGATCGGATTGATCAAGAGCCCCTTTGTGGAGGTCCTGCTGTGTATGGTGTATGTATTCGTATACAATTGTATTTAATTCAATCTTTTCGGAAATGTGTGTTTGTGTCCCTCTCAGTGCAGCAACTTGCTTTTTTGTCGACTCTATGGAGTTTTCGATCGAATTGCAAGCCCCTCGTCCCAACCATTGTTTGATTTTCTATTGGTCCGTTCATTTAAAAAAGAATAAAAAATTAAAAAAGGGACAGGTTGTCATAACGCCGGAGTGGCGATTTGATTGTTTGGACCAATGAAAAATCAAACAAATTGAAGAACTCTCTGGTGTGTTTTACCTTAATTGCACATGTGTAAGGTATTGACCTTATGATTGTGTGATCATCTTAACTTAGAAGGAAGGTGTTTTCATTATTCCAACAACCATGGAGAAGCAGCTTGCTTCTTGATTCTTCTCCCTGCAATTCCTGCAACAACTGTTTTTCATTTACATTTGTTCCAATGTATATAGTTGTCACCAAACAATCACTAAATGTGTGAGTGACCCTGCACATGTTCATTTGTGGTGTCTTGCTGGAGAAGCCCTTCAAGCCTTCCAGCGACCCGATCCATTGTTGGCCGGCGCGCAGGGACAGCATTCCAGCACTTGGCCATGAGCTTGGCCACTGGTCTAGGACAGTCTGCAGGAATGGGAGGCCTCAGGCCCTCGACCACGTCCAGTGTGACTCCCAAGAAGTTGCGCCCAGCGTATGGCTCTCTCCTCGTCACCATCTGTGTGTGATAGGATGTCAGTGTACATTTGGTTATTTCTCTCTCAAATAAATGATGATTGATGAAAAAAGGCCTCACCTCCCACATGATAATTCCAAAACTGTACACATCTGCTGATTCAGAATACTTTTCTCCCCTGACAATCTCTGGAGCTAAATTGTTTAAGGAACACAGATATACAATAATTAGAAATCTTTTTTCATCTAATGTGGAAAAACAGAATATTTTTACAAGGTACCTGTCCATAGAGGAGCGCCACAACGAGTCATGGTGGCATTATCCTCTTTAAGGCGAGCAAACCCGAAGTCAGCCACCTTGATGTTGAAGTCCTCATCCACCTGCATCAAACACATCAGGTATGTATAACATACACAATGTACATTTATCATTTAGGAGAGAGTTCTTACAAGCAAATTAGAGGGCTTCAGGTCTCTGTGGATGATGGGTGTGGGCTGTAAAGCGTGAAGATAACTGATGCCTAAAGCAGCACTGAGAAGCATCTGGAGACGAAGGGGCCAAGCCAATCGTTGGGAGTGGTCAGACAGAAGAGCACGCAGGCTGCCCCGAGACACGAACTCTGTCACAATGCTCAAGTTTGGACGTTGTATGCAGCAGCCTACGAGGGCGACAACATTAGGATGGCGCAACTCCGAGAGTAGCCCCACCTGAATAAGGATAGCAAAAGTTATACTTGTTATATAGGTGGAATTACTAGATAATAGTGGAGAGATTCCATGATCTATATGATACCTCAGCTCTGAATTCCAGGAGGCTTTTCTCGTCCAGCTGCTGCTTCATGAATTTCTTGACAGCCACATCAAGTCCTTTCCATCGTCCTTTATACACCACCCCGTAGCTCCCCACTCCCACCTGGATCAACAACACGAACCATCAT
Source organism: Acanthamoeba divionensis (assembly GCA_000826405.1). Taxonomy (NCBI): domain Eukaryota; phylum Discosea; order Longamoebia; family Acanthamoebidae; genus Acanthamoeba; species Acanthamoeba divionensis. The sequence goes on along the minus strand of CDFI01095823.1, from coordinate 6,927 downwards.
TATTTTCAGTCTGTGGTTCAGCATATCGCATGAGGGGTGGTACCTGTTTGTCTATTTTTATGTCATTAAAATCGATAATCCATCTCACCATGTTAGCACTGGCAAGAAGTCTCTCCTCTGTACAGCCGGACATGCTTCTTCTATCATGATGGTTGGTAGCCTTGCCTATTTATTTGTTGGAAGAAAAGGGTTTGAATCTGATGTACTCCCAAGGCTGTAGAGAAAGGTAATGCTCACTAATGATTTCAAGTTGATTTCCTTGTACTTCATTCCCCTTAGGTATGAGGATGGATAGACGGGAGGAGCGTCTAGGCTGCTCAAATTCATCACTATCATTCATGGGCGTGTCCTGCTCTACTCCGATGAGAGGTCCGAAAGAGCGCGATTGCAGGCCATCAACACCGTATTCATACAAGGTCATACCTTCGACGCCACGCCAATTAGCTGTAAGTAACTTCAACACTACTATCACAAAGGAGCAGAGGGATTGTACTCTCGGAGACATCAGGCAGATGATATTGGCCCAAACAGCGAAGAGAATGTCCACCCATGTCTTCACCCAGTGTTTTAACAAGAAACCAACACCTAAGGGTAGAATGAACACAGTTATGGCCCTGAACTGAGATTCACTTAAGGAAAACAAAAAGCAACCTGGGCGCCATGAGCCAAGGAGGTGAGGTGAGCGCAAGTGTCAACAACGGGTCCAGTAAAGCGCAGGCGGCGAGAGAGTGGGTCGCGCAGCGCTTTGGGCCTTCCCAGGTGCATACCCATACGCACGCGCAGACCCCTCAATATAAGCCCATCACGACCAGCACCTTGACCTGTAGAAGAAACTCTCTCCACGGATGCAGCTGGATGCTGTAAGAGGCTCTCTGGCCAATCTGCCTGAAGTAGAGCCAATTGAGCTTCTCCACACCACTGGAGAGCAGAAAAGGGTTGTCTGAATGCCAAGCAGAACCAACCCTCTCCTCCTGTTGGACCGCCCTGTGAAATTACCTCGTAGCCCTGTTACATTAGGAAATATGGGTCGATGAGTACAGGGATAAATGACTCCAGCAAATGATACTCACGTGGTATTTCTTCAGAAGAGATCTTAAGAGCTGGTTGTGAAGAAGGGTGGCATCACGCATGGCCACAGCGTCGTGTTCCCAGAGAGATGCTGCACAGTTGATGTCAGAAAAAACAATGGTAACTTCACAGTCTTTGCCCAACTCATCAATTTCTGCTTGTTTAACAAAAGGCTGTTTAGAAGATGGGTGAGGTTGACTGCTAATTAATTGCAATGTCCAAGTACCAGTGATGGCAGAGTCTTCTAGTCTTAAGTCTGAGAGGCTGGTGCTTCCATCAGCGGAAGAAGACGAATGGAAAGTGACGCCAGAAGAGGTCGATCTGAGTGATCCATTACCATCTTCCATAAGGGCCCCCAGTCGATTCATCGCCTCCTGTCATAGAGCCAAAACATCCATTCATTGCTATTAACAGTTGGACACCAATTTGCGATTTAGATGAGGGTTACTAGGAAAGTGGGACGCATTGTGGGATCTGTATGCCAGCAACTGGTCAGTAGCTCCACATAAGTGGGGGAAGTGTTGATGCTAATACTCTGAAGGCTGGGTCTCTCTCCATCTCTTATCACTGCCACTGCCACTGCTGCTGCACTGTAGAAAGATATGATGGATAAATTAGCACCTTCTTTCCCAGTATGGGACGTATTGAGAGAATGGGCTTACCTCATCCCTTTATATGGTTCTTCCCTTGTAATTAACTCCCACAAGATAATTCCTGGTTGGACAATACTCTCAGGTTAAATCAATTCTCATGACGCATTGTTCTAACTAATTACTCCGTCCGTATTCGTGTTGAAGGGAGGGGTTGTGCTTCACCAAAAGAGTAAACATCAGATAGGATAGGATCAAATGGAGTCTCTGCTAGGACTTCGGGTGCAGTCCAAAATATGCTGCCATTATGTTGCTCTCTTTGGCCACTCTTCTTAAGATCTCCTCCGAATTTGGTCAGCCCAAAATCACTTACCTAAATATTACCAGCACAAAATACCCTCTGCTTCAATACTGTCTTCTCACTGGTGAGTGGAATTGGTTTTACCTTGAGATTCCACTTATTATCAAGAAGCAGGTTTAATGACTTGAGATCGCGGTGCACAATCCCTATGTTTATTGTTCTTTTAGAACCAAGGAATCTAAAGTTTTCATTCCTTTAAGAATTGACTTCGACTTTTTGTGAGATGTTGTACCTGATGAGTGCAAGAAATGCATTCCCTTAGCAGTTTGATATGCCATGCGTATGCGCAAGGCAAAGGGAATATCCGGTATGAGCTCATTGTGGAGCAGCTGTAATGGTGAATGAAGCATTAAAATCCAACGACTCTAATACCGTAACATGTAAGCATTAGTGGTAGGGTCGTTACGTCATAGAGAGATCCAAGAGCCATAAATTCCATTACTATGCACATTTTTCCAGGTTTTGAACAGGCGCCCATGAACAGCACGACATTGGGATGCCTGAGTGAGGTCATCATTCGGATCTTCGAGAGAAAGTTTAATTAATTCAAGAGAAGGCTTGGTGAATGCAGCTGAAACGCTAACCTCATCCCTGAAATTTTTTTGTGCTTCCTTAGTCACCCTCTCCGCTACGAGCATTTTGACTGCAACGTCAGTGCCTTTCCATACTGCTTTATGGACCTTTCGTTTGAAAATATCAGCAACCAATGTTGCAAAATTCCGGTTGATATCTCAAAGGAACATCACCTCGCCATAGCCGCCAATGCCAAGTGTCTCACCAATCTCAAGCTCGCTTGGGTCCATTTCCCACGAGTCTGTACCCCTTCGAGATTTAAGCATGGTAAGCAAAACAACAATCCCTATACAAAGACCCACAAGGGCTAACAGGCCACACACTGGCAGCACAATCCCTGCGGCCCGTTTGTAACCCCCAATTAGAATCAGGGTTCATCACGATAGTTTAGGGTTGCTTGGGAGTTACCGAGAACGATAGCCAGAGTAGAGCTGTCACTAGAGCTGGATGAGGATGGTATTATCTCACAATAGGTTCCTGTGCGTGAGGAGTTGCAGGAACACCTCCCTTCCCTACAGTATCCTGAATCTGAGCATATAATCCCGTTCTGCACGCACCCGTGTAGGTCGCTTACGGGGGAACCCTTGCATGTGAAGTTGTTGACTAGAAGTTCTAAGAGCCGCCTCATGATCGCTGTAGAGCCACTGGCAACTGCAACATAATTGCTAAAAAAAGAAGCGAATCTTAAGCTAGAATCAGATGTGAAAAACTGAGGGAATACTAACCGAGAGGCTATTGTGTTGGCACTATCAGATGTCTGAGTCCAATATATCCAATCAATTAGGGCCTTTGCCTTGTCGCAGTCAGGCATTGTTTTGGTATGTATTAAAAAGGAGTTGTAGGTGGCAATTGGCCAACTGTTCTCTCCAGGTCCTGTTATGAGGGCCAGTTAAAAAGCAACGATAACAAATTGTACTGTGCTTGATTGTCCATAATACCTAAGATAAGCTCTGGGAAGATGCCCTGCTGTGTTTGGGCAGCAAAGTCATCAGCAGCGGAAACAAGAGCAGCAGAGATTGGTCTCACGGTGCTGTTGTAGGCGTTGATGAAGCTGGCAGCTACAAGATTACGTGAATCGATGAGCAAGTCCGCTGGAAACACTGAGAAAGAGTACTTTTGTGACCTCACGGGTTCCGACCAGTCATTGCTGGCAACAAAAATGGCCCTGGAAGAAGTTGCCACTGGATAAGTTGTGGATAGCTGTGTTACTCCAACCTGAAATACATTATAGGAGAATGACATCAGTTTCATGAACCCACATAAATTAGAAGGAGAGGAAACTTACAGTTTGGTTGAACTCTGGACTTGCACGGGAGAGTGCTTTTGAGACGATCTGAGTAATAGCTGAAGGAATCGACTGTAGTACAACAGTAATTGGCTGAGATGGTATGTAGCCCTCAAGTTCTTTGTTCAATTCCACTATGCGTGGGTCATCCCACACCTCCACGTGTCCAAGATAAATATCAGCCACCACTTGAAGGCTCAACACTAGAGGAGTTTGCAGCAGCAACTCCGGCACCTGAGAAGTTGATTAGGAATCCTCTAGGACTGTATTCGTATTGAGGAGTAGAACTATGGTACATTATACGCAGCCAAAATTGGTAGAATGATTGCAGGAACTGCTGCAACATCTGGCATACTGCTGCGCTCTGCTGCAGACAGTTCTCCGGACAGAGTGGCAAAATCAGTGTCACCTAGAAAGCATAGTAAGTAGGGTCTAGATGGACATTTTCTTATAGAAAGACAGGTAAGTACCAGCCATGAGCTCTTTCTTAGCGATTAGACTGTTGGCGCCAAAGTATTTGAGACGGAAAGAGTGAGAGGCATACTGGTCTGCCCAACCAAAATAGGCTGTCACCGGCCCTCCAATTCCCAATATGAAGTTTGTATTGGACGCTTGGTTACCGCTGCAAGTAATCTGTCCCAGAGTTTCTATCAGGGACTTCCTATAGGCATTGCTTAACTGGAGAAACCCCAGGCTCTTTGCTAGACTGGCTGCGTTGTTGTTAAGCTGTGTCCAGCTGAGAAACAGAATCAGTTCTTCCACTCGCGAGCACTCTCCAGTGGCATTGTAAAACACTGCGATACTTGTCATGTAACACATTGGCCAAGAAGTATTGCTGTCCCAATTTATCAAGGTCATCTTAAGGGAGCCTGTAGTATAGAAATATTCAGATACAATGGACATAGAAGAAAGGGAACAGGAAGGGAAAAGCAGATGAGATGTAAGCACCCTTGGAAGGCCGGAAGTCCTCCATGGTGGACTGCACAGCTACGTCAGAGGGTGTCAGTAGTATGCCTGCTCTATTTCTAATCTTTGCATAAGACAATCCTGCTGCGTTGGCCTCTGAGACACTCATGTACCCCACACTGCCTTCCGTTTCCTGCAAACCCACGTGCGCTGTGTTAAGCATAGAGAACAATGGCCATATAAGATAAGGAGAAGCCTGCCTTGACATAATTAATCATATCTTGGTCTGTGGAGAGGCTGTGGGCATGAGGTAATCCTTCAAGTATGCTGTCTAGTGAGCGATTGGAATTAACGAATACTTCCTGAAACTCTGTGCTTAAGTCACACAGCGCTGTCTGCAGCACCAGAGTGCGCTCTATAGCTGGGCCGGCCACAAAGGCCAGCTGCAACTGGGACTCTTTGTCAGAGCCCAGCTGTTCCCATGATGTTAGTTGTCCTAGCCAAAGTTGTACCATCATGGACTCATCCAATACCAGACTTCCAACTCTGTGTATGTTTAGCTGAGTGCCCATTCCATCTCAAGGGGAATAGGAGGGGTGGAGGATGCCTTACGTGAAGTTGCCAGGCGGATGATAGGCGATCACCAGCGGGTTGCCTACGATAGGAAGTTGCACAATGCCAGAAGCTTCCTTGCGATTGCCTGAGGGAATGAGGGAGAGAAGGTCGCTTGGCAGGTCGGCGTCCACACTGACGAAGTCCAGCAGACCTTCTGCATAAGAAGCCAGTGCTGCTCTGCCACCAAGAGATGAGTCGTAACTGACAGTGACAAGGTCCTTTGAGAAGCCATACTCTTCTGCCCAGCCCTCCCACAGAAGCTCCCCTCCCTTGCTCCCACCCCCCAGCACTTTCACACCTTGTTCACACAGAAGAATGGCACCAGTTACACTGCAAGTCAGAGGTGCTATGTGTTTGAAGAAGGACGAGAAAGAGAAGTGTACCTTGTGAAATGAAACAGTTGCCCAGAAGAAGCCAGACCAGGCAGAGCATGGAAGGTGCCATGGGCTGTTGGGGAAATGAAGTACCAGAAGTGCCAATGACGGAAACCAACCTGCTGTTGAGCAGTTTGTTTGACCAAGGGCGCCCATGCTGGGATCTTAGACCCAATCATTGTTCTTTCTACTCTTCAATTAACTTCATAAATGAGGCTCTCTGCAAAGAACATCCCTGAGCCCAAACAACCAATTCAGCAATAAAACAGGTTTTTTTACAATACGATCTGATCTAGATATCTATAGGATATTTTAGACCAATCAGAAAGGGCATTTCAAAAATGGTCGGTGAGTCGATGTATGAAATTCTATTGGCGCTTCATTAATTCTTTAAATGGTCCACATTAATGAACCATAATAGTAACATCCCCATTACAAACATTTAAGGCGAACCAAGAAGGGCCATTTTTTTCTTTTATTCCCGCTTCCTTATTGCCTGAGCGGACCACTGTGGTCGCCTGCCCTTTCTGGGCGGTGCGATAGCGGTCTAAACCCACGACGGCCCAGACAGGAGCGCATACGGATGTCTGGGAGAGAGCTGTTAGAGTTTATTTGCGAAAATAAGCTGTCAAAGGCCCCCCCCTTCTGGGGGAGGCTCTTGATCTCAGCTTTCTCTGCAAAGGGACTTTTGGACGTGTCGAGACGGCAAGCTTTCATCGCACAGCCCTTAAAGGGTGGTGTGAGGATGGTTTTGTTTTTTAAACTCGACTGGTTCCTGGAATCCCTCTGCTACACTTTACACCTCAACAACAACGAACTGTAAACATCTTTTGTAATCCTTGTTGATTCGTAGACAGCAAGAGAATGTGTATTGATGGGCAACTGGAGAATGCACATCATCCTCATTCTCCACCTGAGTCACTTGACTGGTTTTTTTTTTTAATCCATATATTGATGCGCCCCAACATGATGGAGTCTCTTTCCCTTCTCATTTCTTTTTATGAGAAGTAGTAGTAGTGGTTGTTGTTGTTTTTTGTTTACAATAAAGCATATTAGCTTTTGGTGTTGTTTGGGTGAGCAGCATAAAATTCAGGGCACTCCCAGTCAACACTCAAATCACTCCGCGTGGTGGTCGAGGAGGAAGGGCTGTGCGTG
>CDFI01095809.1:0-17730 GCA_000826405.1 Acanthamoeba divionensis | reverse complement strand
AGTTCCCCTGGAGCACTAACAGAAGCCTAAAACCTACTCTCACACACCAAATTATTTCAAAAGAAAGACGAGCACAATTTATCTCATCTGTAGGAGTGAACACCCACCCTGTAAAAAACCCTTATGTGTCCGTATGCTTGCTTCTGCCCACGTGGCGATATGGACGTTTTATGGTTCTTCCCATTTGTTTGATGATCTGCAATGCCAACCAAAAGTGAAAGTCTGTTCCAGCCAGATTCCCAGTTCCTTTGCCAACAACAAACAACACATCACCCTTTCCTTGCCTGATGCCCAAACAACCACCTCGATGGCTTGGTGGTTTGTTGGGCAGCTCTCCTTTATTTTATGCTTCTTCTTTCTCGTGTCTGGTGCCAGAGCGCGTACTATTCCCCTCCCCTTCTCTCCTTGTTGTTATGCAACCCCTTCTTCTTTTGACTCTCAACTATACACAACATCAGAACTATCCAACCCAAAGCTTGTGAAGGCCAGCTACCAGGTACGCCCCACGGCCACCAGATGTACTGCAGTACCCAGCTCTGCCCCTTCAAGAAATAATTGGTGATGTGTGTACACACCCCCGCATCCATCTATTATTCTAGGTGTCAAAGGGCAATGTATTTTCGAATCACATAGAGATGGCCACTCTCACCGCGGAGTATGATCAGGATTTGTACTATCTGAGCGGTTATGTGGCCTCAGATGACCCCTACCCTTTGCCCGGGGACCAGACGGATTACTCAGCCTGCATATGCGACTACACACAGACCCAACATTGCTATGAAGGCGTATACGGCAACTGTTCCTGCAAGCCAGCCACATATGGGGTCTTATATCACTTCTCTTTCCCTCTGTCTCTCATCAAAGTGCCCACTGTCATACCAATGCTTATATGGCGAACTATACATTTCTCTCTGTTCTCGGTGTGTGTGTGTGTGTTGATCAGGATGCGTGCTTATTAGACGAATGGACCACAGTACAGATGAATTCTAGATGGCAGGACGCTCCTTCCCATCCAACGTGGACTAGGGACAGAGTGAGGTCATTCACTGTGTACAGGTTCTTCGTGCCCCGCGAATATGGGCGCCATATGCTTCATCTGGACTTTAGGCTTGAAGAAGGCGCAGCTCAGCTCACTCTCTACGACGGCAGAAGATATTCCATAAGATATAGTGAACAGGAGTCTCAATTTCAAGATGCCTCAGCAATAACAAGCTATGGCTGGGAGGCGAGGCCTCTCACCGTGCACTGTGAACGACTAGGGCAGAGCTTCCAGTCTTTGTGGAACACTGACCCTTGGATCCCTTGTGCCACTTTGACTGGCTCCTGGCAACTGATCATTGAAAGCCGATACTGGTACGCCCACTGGAGGATGGCCATAAAAATGATACGTATGTACCACAGACTTCATTCTTTTCTTAATTCTTCCTCCTTAAATTTCCCATTGTAAACAAATACAGCTCCTGCTCCAAACCGCAGTCCTCCACCAACAGTGAATTGCAACTACCCAAAGCCGCAGAGATTGGCGGGGTCTACAGACTGGTTCTGTTTGCAGGATGGCAAGTGGAGATTAATATATACAACGCCTAATGTTGTCAACTATTTCACGTGGCCATTGTTTGGGTCTTGTCCACAGCTGGCAGCCATTAACTTAATGACACAGTACAAACCTCTTAACAATTATATCCGCTTTGATCTCTCCAGCTTATCTTCAAATGATAATGTTTATTAGGGCTCCCAAAATGTGGATATCCACACAGTCAGATGCTCCCTTGGTCCTCAGTAGGAGAAACGGTTGGGTTGTATGGAACTTTGGCCTGTCTAGTGAGGCATATTATTCGTTTTGCCCTCCTGAAGGTTGTCTCTCTTCTCTCTGTGCGTGCGTTATGTATAGGACTAATCACTAGCTTGCAGGGGAGAATACCACTATTTTTGCTGGAATGCAGACTCCAGAAAACATATATTCTGTGACCATACACTCAGACCCAGGTACCACAATTTTCATTGTATGTGTTCGTGCAGAGAAACATTGTAAAATTTATTTTTACTCCAAGGGAAGTTCTATCTTGTACCCTTTGAGGATCTAGTGACCTATGCAGGAGTCGGTTGGCTTCGAGGTAATGCTTTTCATTTAAATGTACGACATAAGCTTTGTGAACTGCAGAAATATCATACATGTCCTGGTTTTTTTTTTAAAAAGGCGCGACCACCCTCTCCTGTCCTGGAAGGAACAAGATCTATTCCTCAATCAAGTTCCCTTGGCACCCAGCTGAGTATCCAGAGTGGAACCCACTGCCACCTTCTACGACATTTTCCTCCTTCTGGCCTGTGCCAGACGTGCTGGAGTATGAAAACAGAAAGAACTATTTTGATCCAAGATGGCTTAAAGCGTCATCACCCCGCTTCCAGAGAGTTTTGTAATAGCCCTCCCTATTTCATTCTCTCCTTTTCTCTATGCATCTTTACCCGACTGAATTATGTGGAGTGACTTCTTCTTTGAACTTACAGCTATCCAGACGCAAAGATCAAGAAGTTGAAGCCCGACCACCGGGTAATCAAAACAGGATTCCTCTTTCGCTACTCAACGAGTGATGCGGGCATCACAAGGCAGGGCTTCATCATGGAAGAGGACACATTACCTCAATGCACTCTGGAAATAAGGCCTATTTTTGTCAACAAAGACTTCAAGGTAAGTTGCCAATGAGGTGTTCGAAAACTCAATTTAGCCGAGCTGGACACCCAGGTAATCATTTTTTTTTTGAAAATTCAAAGGGCATAGAAACCCCTGACCGTCAGCTTGTAAAGGATGAACCCAGATGTGTGTACGAGGAATTTGTGTCTCTGATAGCTGAACTGAGAGAGGCAATGCAGATTCTGAACCAAGTCTTTACTGTTGACAAAACAGAGTACTGGAAGTGGACCTACTGGGTAACAAATAGTATTATATCTCCTTGAAGGATTGCTGTTTACTGTTTTTCTGGGCACATAGTTTCAAACGATGCAACTTTCTCCAGTGTTTCTTTCCTGCAAGCAACTGGTAGATCAATATGTCAATACAACGCTTCAGAGCAGGCCTCCATCCTTGTAAGTGTGCTGCAAGGGCTTACAATTAATTGCAAACACTTACATGTCCTTTTTCGTCTTCTCCATACATGTGCAGATGCCAGTTTAGTTCAAGTGATGATTATTCGTGGCTGACCAACTGGTTTGATGGCCTCATGCCGTCTGGGTGCTGTGATTTATTGTCCAAGTCCTTCCCTGACACTTGTTATACCATTCCCGTCCAGTATCTGACCTACCACGAGGCTGTCTCTCTCACCTCCAACGACACGAAGGTGAGCATTTATCCTATATTCTCTCTCCCCCCCTCTCTCTCTTGTGTGTGTGTGTGTGTGTTATTTGTGTGACGGTATTGCGCTTGTTCTAGTTGGCAGAGGTGGACTCTTCAGCGGACCCGAAGTGCTTTAAGAGTGTAATGGAGGATTACATCGGACAAGAGGCAAAGGCACAATCCCACCAGTGTGGAAGCGCCAAGATAAGCATTGAGGTGAGCTCCTATTTTTGCTTCATATATTCCTCCAGCCGAAAGCTCTGATACCAAGTTTAAAAACACCGTGTACGTACTAGCCTACAGAATATTTGTTCAAGAATCTTGCATTCTGGGATATATGTGCGGAGCAAGTCTTTGGGGTGGGACTTCGAGGCGTCAGTTGCTTTGCCCATAGTGACTGTAAGTCAAATCACTGTAATTTTCAGAGCAACAAGTGTATGTTGACACAACAAGAACAAGAAGGCTTTTTCATTGAGGTCTGGTTCCTTTTCGCTTGCTTCATTTTGTTAAACAGCTTGATCATAGTTAGATAGTCCACGTTATTGAATCATGTTTACCATAGTGCCTGGAGCAGAAGATGCCATCACTCGTCAAGTTTGTACTACAGGAACAATTCGGTGCCAACAATCTCTACGATGTAATGGCTCACTTCCGGACTCCAGATGAGTGCCACAAAAAGTACGAGGAGGGATGGCTGCTGGGCAAGAGGACATCCTACATGTACATGAGTTCTGATTTTCTGGGACCGTACAGCTGCGATCATCAGCCGTGGTCATTCTCAGAGTGGATGGAACAAACACCTATGGGTACTATGCAGAACCTTTCCAGTACCTTTTCACAGAGGAATTAACTCTAAGCACATGATCTACTCAAAAGCTTCTCAGGGAAGGTTTATTTTTGGGAGAGATTATGAGCTGGGACAAAAAACCAAGACCGGCACTGATGGGCTGTCATGGCGGTTCAACTTGCCTCGCATCGCCGCCCAGAACCAGGGTTGTACTGCTGAGTATAGGGTATTAATTATATTCCCCTGATATATGCGCATATATTTCACGATAGCTTATTATTATCTTCTCAGAAAATAAACCCATCTGTGGGTCCAATGTATTGGATGCCGTGGGGCAAAGATGCCTGCCTGGAATATGACAAGTGGTATGGGGACAATATCTGCTTCTATCATAACTGTTCTACGCCCAACCACTGCAATCGGGCCCTCTGCGATCAGACTGACAAACAGCAGATGTGTGCTGTCTGTACAGGCAACCGCTGCCTGGAGATATCATTTTCCCTTTCCCTTCTTTCCCTTACTCCTCCACCTGGAAATTTGCATCCACTTGTAGAGAATTGGGCACATTTCCCTTGATTATCTGTGCTTAGTTACCAGAATACACGACGAGGCAGGAGTGTGAGAATGCTCAGCTTTGTATGACAGCAGATAACAAAGTACTTCGAGTCTCTCAGGTATGATCCGTGTTTGGAATTCTATAAGATTTTCGACAAAAGTCCAATTTTGATTTAATTCTACTCCTAGGACCAATGTGAAGCTCTGGGTGTTTGCTCAGAGAAGTGCTTTCGGAATCAGTGTAAGTCGTGGAGGATGGTGGACAATGCTATTTGCTATAACGCCAGCGCCACTAACCCTGATCTTTGCACTAGCACCAGTGTCGCAGGTAGGTAGCTTTATCGTGGGTCCTTCAAGAATTGCCTTTGCAAATGGCAACCTTTGATTGTTCTGTTGAATATATTATTAGGCTTTAATATAGATATCAAGTAATGCCACTAATCCCTTGTGTCTCGTACATACCCACAGGCTGGCAGGGTCACTGGAGAGAGTACGTGTTTAGAGACGGCCGGGTTCCTTCAAATCCAATCGATGCAGCTCTGTGCATCTTTCCTACTTTGCAGACGCGTACAGCTTGTGAAGCCAACGGTCTCATCTATGAAGTATGTGCGCCACTTCTTTGTACAGCTTATTCTGTTGAACTGACTACCAATGTTATAACAATTATTTGGGGCGTGACCTTGACTGGCTAAAGAGCTGTGAGAGCCTAACTCTGGACGAATGTGAGAGGTGCATGCACAATGAGTCGGCGTGCCCTATCAAGCAGCAGAATTTTCTCAAATGCCAAATCGAGTTCTGGGGCAAGTGCGACAACAAACAACAATGTGAAAGCCAAGGTAAAAGAGGCCTACTCTTTCAGAGAAGAAACGCCCTGTCACCATACATTCTCTTTCCCCCGCCCTTTCTGTTCTCACATGTGTATCTCTTTTGTCTCGACATTTCTCTGTATTTGATGCGATAGGCAAGTGTTCGGATAGAGAGGCTCTGACCAATGATGTCTATCCATATCCCAAAGGCCCTGAAAACAACCTGTAAATGCGCCTTTCTATTATAATGGCATAACGTGTTGTATTTAATCTCTCGTCGCAAAAGACGTCCAAACTCATTCTCTTGCATATAATTATAATTATTTCTGCACTCCAGCAACATCACGACATGCTTTTTAGTGGAGGCTCAGGGCTGGTTTGACCCACCTGGCACAGGCATGTATGGCATTGGAGGCTATGAGGGCAATGGACAGTGGGTGTGGATAATGAATTCCAACATTAGACTCTACGGAGATTTCTGGGGCTACTTTGCTTACAACTTCGACAAGCCGGAAGAGTGCCTCATAGTAGGCACCAATCCAATGTACACCTGGCAGCTCACACTTTACTATGGAAGCTCGTTGGTACCAATGCTCATGTGGCCAGCCATCAATGAAGATCAATGTATCAATAACTATGGTTATGGCTGCGAGATCATCCAGTTCACAAACAGCGTTCCTGCCACCAACAAGTGGGTAGTCAGGTAATGATACCATAATCAATCAGACTTGAATGACATTTGCTTCACAAGTTACCTTATCCTGTTTGCCATACACAGATCAACCGAGTCACAGTGTACAGCCATAGGAGGGAAGTGGAGACCCTTCTACACCTGGTCTCCCGTATGATCTGCTATATTGATGTTGCTCTATGCAAGCACAAACTATTAATTCTAACTTACGAACATGTATGTACGTATAAAAACAGGGTAAATGGTACCCAGGACAGATGGTAATTCCCACTTGGATGGACAGGCCCACCAAGAGCATGCATTACTGGGCCCAGGGCTTTGACTACCTTCGACTCTACGGCGAGCTGGAGAAGATTGTGGAAGATACGTACAAGTTCAAACTTCAGAGTGAGCTTGAGTGTGAGTAAGTACAACCTGGCCCACAAAAAGACATATATACTCATTTTGATTTGTATATCATTATTGTCACAGGTTCTACTCTAGGTTGGAGATAATAGACTCAGTAGTATGCTATTTAATGACCAACAATACAGACTGCATGGAGAATCTCCAGGAAATTGCCAGCGGAGCCTTCACTGTATGCACTGCAGAGGCTCCACTTCTGTTTGTATGATTTTCTTCATCCGCTGTTGGTATCAGAACTCCTGCCGTAACACTTAGGCACACACCACACCACACATAGGCGCCACCAAACATAGTGGGCTTCTATGAGGACACTCTAGAGGCAGTTTCAGGTGAGTGCATTCTGGTGCGGTTCTTTGCAGCGTCAGCATCCAAGTTGTCCTCTCCTGAGAAGAAGCAGAGCTTATCTACATTTGCCAGCTACTCAGTGACGCCTGGCAGTTACGAGGTCATCAATAGTAACGATGTCATTATGGGCCAAGTGCTGAGCAACGGCCTTCAGATCAAGACAGACCCTCCAACTATCCTGCGCAGGCTGGACCTGTGCTTTGCGAGACTGGAATTTATCCCTGAAGACCCCAAGTTTAGCTTTATGGACGTAGTTAGAGAGTATGTAATTCTTCTCTCTGAGACTTTGAACGGTTGATATTAGAAGTCTAAAGATCTTTGGTGTGCAGGCGCAACGGCAAATTCAAGATGCTGCAGGTGACAGTCAATTCTTCCCTATGTGCCACTGTCAGCAGCATGAACTCAGGGGACGTTTTGTATCTGGCCAGAAGAATCGATCAGCCTGACAAGACGGAGGACAAGCTGTCCAGCGGTGAGACGGGCCTCATGTACGCCATGGCAGCCCAATACCTGTTCCTTGTGCTCATGGCAATCATTTTTTTACTGATCTTGGTGGCTACAAAGACATTCAACATCATCCATTGCTTCGTCTTGCTAATGATGCCCTTTTTCATTAGTACGTATTTCTCTGCCTATTCTCTTTGCAGCGCAATTATAAGCTTCAGCTAATCCTTGTGTGGTTTGAATTTAAATTTGTGCATGAAATTGGGTCATGTGGTGCGTGATCTGATACTACTTAAGTCCGTATGATCTACTTTTTCCTCGTTGCTACTGAGGTAATGCTGAATGCATCCAACGTAGGCGAGTACCTGGTCTTTGAACTGGGCACGTTCTTGTACTTCACAGCGTTCTCCTACATACTGTTACACCTCTGGTATCTGGTCCCCCCTTCTCCCACACTACTATATATATCAGACTTAATGTGACTGAAATCCTTATGTACTGTGCATAACTGAAGCCTGGTAATCATGAAGACGAAAAGGCACAGAGCAAGCACAGTGCCCATGTGGGTGGCCTGGGTAATAATAGTGGTGCTCGTGTGGCTCGGTTTCGCAGCGCTGATCATCCTCTACGCAACGCTGCCTACCGATATTCACGTGACGGTGTGCGATCAGAGGAAGGGCGGAGTAGACAAGACCAATGACTCACAGTATGTGTTGAGCATTGTCTACCGGGTCTTTGTTACTGCTGTTGCTGCCGTCATTGCAGTGCTCTTCATCATATCTGGTACCTGGATCGTGTCCATGGTACGTAAGCTTAGCAAGGACAAGAGCCTAAGTGCTGGCAAGGTAAGAAGCTTTCAATTCATTCATTCATTCATTCACCAGAGCAGGAGGAAAAGCTCAACTATGTTATCCTAAATCACACGGACAGGTGCTTCGTGTGGGAATCGTATGTTGTTGCAGCTTCTTGGCACATGCAGTGATCCTTTTGATCATCGCCATTGTGGAGTGGGGCAGCACGTACAGTGTTATCTTTCTCATTGGAATTGAGACAATTCCATCATTCCTGATGCTTCTGATACTCTTTCCACGCCGGCGGGTGCCTATCCGAAGGCGCCCCGATGGTGGGATGGGCACGACAAGCACTAGTTCCTCTGGTGGAGTGTCTTCTTATCACTCCACTATGGTGCTTTCCCACTCCATTACGGAGAGCACTGACTCTTACACGGCGAATACCAGCTCTGACACAATTGTCCCCACACATTAACATAACAAAAAAAGAAAAAATGCTGTGCAATCTGTATAGTGAGAGAGGATTTGTTGTGTTGTGGGGCCTTTGGTGTGTGTGTGTGTGTTGTGGAATAATTTGTTGTTGTTGTTGTTGTTCTGTACATCACATTAAAAAAACAAAGCAAATCATTGCATTCCAAAGAGAATGTTAATATTAATTAGATTAACCTTAAATGTTCGGTTCTGGGCAAGGTACACAATACACCCCCCCCCATATCTGCTGTGGCTATCCCGTTTGGAGTTGATTATTATAATAAATGGAGTCTCTCAGCTTCTCTGCTCCTCACTGTGGTGCTGCTTCCTCTGTGCAAAGCGGTCCCACTTCTTGTTGGGCGGAGTTGGACAAGTGTTTGCATGAGCTCTTTGAGATTCAAGCCACTAAAACGCCCCACAAGATAGCCGTTGTCGAGTTCCAAGAGCAAGAGCAAGGCAGTGGTGGTGGTGGTGGTGGTGGTGGAAGAGGCCTCAAGCGCAGGGAGGAGGTCACCTATGAGGAACTGCACAAGAGGGTTCTTGCTCTGAGTAAATGGCTGCGCCTAAGGGGCGGGGTAGGCAGGAACAGGTGTGTTGGCATACTGATGGAAAAGAGCATTGACTATGTTGTTGCATACATCGCCATATTGAGGGCAGGTGGAGCTTATATGCCCATAGATCTGACCCTGCCCAAGCTGGCACAAACAAGAATGCTCCACGATGCCAAACCTGTGCTTGTTCTTACCAAGACTGCTCATGTCCATAAGCTTATGGACGACAATGAAGGAGAAGGCACCGCAAGCAGCCCAGTGGTGCCCTTTCTTTGCATGGACACACTTGCACAGACTCTTGCTGAGGCCTTTGGGAAGGTACAACACCCTTTTCATGGAATTCTCATTCATGAATGCCTGTAGCATCATCAATACATTGCTTTTTGTTGTTGATGGAATAGGCTGCTGGTGTTTTTGATGATGAGGACGAAGTATGGGATAAGCCCACACCCAAAGACTTGGCTTATGTGGTATATATACACGGACATGGATCCTCTCGTTGTACAAGACATATGTAATTCAACTGAATTGCAACAATATGTGTGTTAGGTGTATTCGTCAGGCACAACAGGGGTGCCTAAAGGCATTCAATGCCCTCATCTGGGTGCAGTGAACTCCTATGTGTGGCGCTTCAAGTATCTTCCTTTCGCTGAAGGCGAGAGAGTGGCTTGCAACATATTTTTTGTCTGGGAGTTACTGCGCCCATTACTTGCAGGTATGTAACAGATATATCATAATATGAGTATTGTGAGCAGAGTGTGTGGCACATGGCCAAATGTATTCTGTGGACACCAAATACTTGTTGTTGTCATTGTTGTTGATAGGAGCTGAAATGCACATAATTCCTGATGGTGTTATATACGACCCACTTCGCTTGGTGGTATTTTTAAGTATCAATCAGATCACTAGAGTTCTGTTCACTCCATCCCTATTGACAGCAATACTGGCCTGCCCTCATCCAAATCTCCAGCAAGCGCTCAGTTGCCTCAAAATCTTGTGGCTTTGTGGCGAGGTTGGTGCACCAACACGCTTTTGATCCCTCACCTTTTACTATAATCACAGTTTTTTTTTTACTTGCACCAATTGATTAAATTGAGATAGGTGGTTACTACAGAGTTGCAGCGGCAAGTAAGAATGCGGTTGCCCCATGTCAAACCCATCAACTTATATAGTGTGAGTGAGTGCCACGATGTTGCTGCTATAGATCTCTCACAGGATGTCTCGCCTGATTTACAATTTAGTCCTGCGGGCTACATTATGGACAATGTGCAAGCATATGTTCTTGATGAGCATCTGCGGCAAGGTATTGCAGAGAGCAGAGGGCATCACGATTGATGACACAATCGAACTAATCCCTTTAGAGTTCCTTGGGGCGTGAGTGGAGAGTTATATGTGGGTGGTAATACTCTGGCATGGGGATACCTCAACAGACCAGAACTTAATGCGCAGCGCTTCATCGCTAATCCATTTGCAAAGGAGAAGGGATCAGGTATTTAATTAAAATGCAATTTGAAAAAGAATGCACTTTGCTGACCTTTCAATAGATGGGCACAGGGAAAGACTGTACAAAACAGGAGATGTGGCATTCTTTCTTCCTGACGGGTGCTTGGTTGTACGGTATGTTCTTATGAGCTTCTACGATCGTCTTATTATTGTGTTGGTTCATCTTCTGACCATATATCACTACTACTCACATTTAAAATGACTTTAGAGGTCGTTGTGATTCTATGGTTAAGATCCGTGGGTTTAGTATTGAGTTAGGAGCCGTGGAAGCAGCACTATATGAACATCCTCTCATTTCGGGGGCTGTTGCAATTCCTTACGGCGAAGATTATGTTCCTAACCCTTCCCCCCGGCTGATATCATACAGTGCTGAAGATCCTCCTAAACAAATATAGAACAGCAAACGTTTGGTGGCATATCTGGTCGCCAAAGCTGGTGCAACTTCTTGCAAAGGCTTAACTGCTACTGGGCTGCGCCAGTTTCTGAAAGATAAACTTCCGCCGTATATGATCCCACATGCTTTTGTGATGATCAATGATGTGAGTTCGCAACTCTTTATTCTTTATATGCTAATGCATATGTTTGTAACATTGCATTATGTTTCACCTCCTAGCTTCCATTAAATGAGTTCAGTGGGAAGCTTGACAAGAAACAGTTGCCTGACCCTGACGAAGCTTCCGGTCGGCTTCAACTTGACAACTTCCAGGCCCCACAAAGTGAAATAGAGGAAACAGTTCTCAGTTTGTTTAAGCAAGCACTATTTTTAAGTGACAAGGTTGGTTGTACTATTAAGACAAGTTATTTCTTGAGAGTTTAGTTTGAATAACTTACTCTTCTCTTCCAAAGATTCGTGTGGGTGTGCATGATAATTTCTTTGATTTAGGTGGCAATTCCTTTCAAATGGCTCGCCTCTACTCCCTTATACAAGATTCACAGACTTTGCACCGTAAAGCAGGTGGCCTGACTCTTTCTCTTCTGTATGAGTCACCTACTGTTTTATCAATATCAAAATTATTGTTGGATTCCTCATCTCCCAAGGTAAGTTAGTACATTTTATTGGTAACCCTCAGAAAATGGTCATTTGACTCTGTCTTTTTTGCGCGCCCTCACTCCTGTTTGTTTGCGACAGGCTCTGGGAGTATCTCTCATTGATGAAGTAGTTTTAGACAGTGACATTATTGCACCAGGCAACGTGGACTGCAAACAATTCACTGAGCCAAAGCATATATTGCTGACAGGTGCAACAGGATACCTGGGGGCATTTTTGTTGGCTGAATTGGCTCATAGATTTAGCCATGCAACCATCCATTGCCTGGTACGTGCAGCCACTGATCAACAAGGTAGGTCTGTAGTTAAGAAAAGAATTGGTAGAAATCACAACTAAGGCGGATCTCAGGAATGGCCCGTATTCGCAAGAATTTGAGTGTCTATGGCCTTTGGAATGAGCTGTTGGCAAAGCAGATTAACCCAGTTACGGCAGATCTTGCACACGCGCCCTTCTTTGGCTTGCAGAAGGAAGAATATGAAAAATTATGTGAGGACATTGATTTGATCTTTCATAATGGTAGTATGGTATGCTATTGTGTTCCCCCCCCCCACTATTGACTAGTCTAGCTGCCCTGCTAATTTATGTTTATCAATCAAAGGTTGACTTTGTGAGACCATACACTGCCTTGAAACCTGCCAACGTAGATGGTACAAAGAGTGTTATTCGTCTGGCGTGTGCCAAGAAAACAAAGGGATTGATATATGTTTCGACCAACGGAGTGTTTCCTGAAGGTTCAATGGGAGATATACCAAGAATATGCCTTGAGGTACACAAAGATCCTAAACACAAAATTTTAGGCGCACAATATCTCAACTTACTTGCTCCATTTAGACAAACGTACCTAACAGCGAAGGACTAAAGACTGGATATGCACAAACTAAATGGGTTGCAGAACGGCTTGTGGCTCTGGCAAGAGAACAGAGAAGTTTACCTGCTCTCATCTTCCGCCCTGGAAACATCACTGGTCATTCAATTACTGGTGAGCTGCATAATAATTTATAAAGGCCAGCCAAGTGTATCAACTAGTTAACTTGGTACACAAATCTAGGGGCGTGTAACCTGAAACATGACTTTGTTCTATTACTGCAAGCTTTTATCCAAATGGGCACAGCCCCCCAAGATAACCGTCTAGTGGTACATACTTTGGAATGCATCTTGAAAAACGGTTAACCTTTAATATATTGTAAATTTCTGATTTGCTTTTTTTAATTCAGGATACAACGCCAGTGGATATGGTTGCTTCAGCTATTACAAACTTTGATGTATCCCGTCTATCTATTAGTGGACTGGTATAAAGATCTGTTTTTCATTGCACGTTTGATATGTCTGATATCCCCCTTTTTTTTCCGTTTAAAATAGGATACTAACTACACATTTCATTTGGTCCACCCTTTGTCGCTGCGCATGAGAGACATCGTTGAATGGCTCAAGAGTCATTGTGGCTATGAGATACAGGTCATTCCCACTGCAGAGTGGCTGGCCCAGCTAAAAGATATATCTAAGCACTCAAGTAAACTCATTCTTCCAAGGTCCGCATGTTTTTGTGACTGACAAGGAAAAATTTATTACTTATTCAGGTGTAGAGAAAACAGTACCCGGGTTGGTGGCGCTTGAGCCTATTCTGCCCTTCATGATGGATAGTGGTGATATGTATTATCCCTCGTCATTGTGGAAAGGCAATGATAACTCTATCCCCAGTCCATACAAATTGCTTTCTCGGATGGTTCACTACCTTACAGCAAGTCACTTCATTGGTGCCCCACTATCCCCACTTTCGTCGAAGCAGCAAGCACTATTTGGAAAGGTGGTTGTCATCACAGGTGCCTCAAGTGGGATTGGTGCTGCTACTGCTAAAGCACTTGCTAAGCAGGGCAAGTATTCACGTATCCTTAGTACATCTTAAGTTTATAAACTCTTAACTTGTTTGAGTGGTGCAGGGTGTTTGGTTGCAATGGGTGCTAGGAGAGTTGAACGCTTGCAAGAAATCAAAGAGGAGATTGAGTGTGCGGGAGGCCAAGCTATCCACCATCAAACTGATGTCGTGGTGAGACAAGAGGTAAAGACTTTAGTTTCACGTGCAGAGCAACAGTTTGGTCGTCCAGTAGACATTCTGGTAAGTACGTTGCTAGCACTTCAGTGTATACACACGTTGCTCTGCTTAAGGATACATCTACAGGTCAACTGTGCTGGGATCATGCCGTGCACTATGATGAAAAATTGTTTGGAGGATGAGTGGGAACAGTGTGTGGATGTAAACATCAAAGGGGTATTGAATGGAATTGGTACACACACCTCACTAAGTTATTTCTCTATTCGATTTTCTGGCAAGGCTGTGTGGCCTATTCCAGGTTTGTTTGAGTCCGAATTTCTTTTTGAATAATCTGTACATACAGGTGCAGTCTTGCAGGGCATGTTAGCCCGGGGCAAGGGCTATATTGTGACTATATCATCTGACGCTGGTCGTTGGGTGTATGATTCGCTAGCTGTGTACTCGGGCACCAAGTTCTGTGTGGAAGCAATCTGTCAGGGTCTCAGGAATGAGACAAGAGGTAGTGGTCTCCGAGTGCTGTCTGTTCAACCTGGCGATGTCAGGACTGAGCTCCTGCAACATCACAACACTGGTACGCTCTCAATACATACGTGTTCCCTTCCCACACTTGTGAATGTACATTCAATACTATAATGTTGTTGTTGTTGTTGTCACAAGGTGATATGGAAGGTCTCGATAGAGTACGTTCTGTAATGAGCCCAAAAATTTTGGAACCAGAAGACATTGCGCGGGCTGTGGTTTTTGCATTAATGCAGCCAGACCATGTGGGCCTAAATGAACTGTTGATTGAGCCCAGTGGTGTGTCTGTGTCTGGTTGAATGGAATGAATGGATGGTGAACATTAATATTTTTGAAACAGAAACCCATTTTATTATTATATTATGAAATTTACAATTAACTTTTCCCTACAACGGACTTACACACAACACAACACACACACACCAAACAATAAAATGTATGATCCCCCAAAGAAAGAGACTAGTCTAGCAGTCATCTTCATTGGTCCAACCTACACGGACCTTGGCAACGAAGGTGCCCCAGTTGGCAGACGCAGTGCGCGGTAAGTCCGGGATGTATTCAGTCATGAACCAAATGGAGCCCTCCTCTGTTACTTCTGCATGTGAGTAGTCGCCCCATCTGGCGATACCTGTGCCTTGGTATCCGGTGAACCCGTCCTCTGGGAATGCTCCCGTCGCAACTACCTTCACATCACCAGCTCTTCCCTTCTCATCCAATTTCACGTATCCCACACTGGGGAACCACTGCACTCCAGAAAACGAGAATCCAATGATGGCCTTTCCATCTTTGTTCACTCCAAAGGCTGGGAACATCAGATAAGTATTGTTCACTGTGAGGTACCCTCCAGATGCCAACTTAGCCCCACGCAAGTTGCTACACTTGCCATATTGCTTTCCAGAAGTGGGAGACACAATAAAGTAGGCAATTCCACTAACATCGTTGATTCCACTGTTGAGGGCAGCCCACAGCTTACCATCAGCAAACATGGGCTCATTGATTCTTCTGTCAATAGTGTCAAGCCGGGCAACGGGCAAGTTCAGAGACTGGCCAAGAGGTCGGGGCCCATCTTTCTGCACTGCGGGGAGAGGCACCGCATAGGGCTGCGTCTTGACGAAGGCTCTTTTGAGTAGGGCTTTGTTGTTGCAGTAGGGATTCAGAGTGCCCAAAGTTTCTGTTCTTGTCAATGCCCACACAGCAATCTTTTTTGAAACAGGATCATCAGGCATGAGAGAAGAGACAAAGTATTGGATGTCACCAAATTCGCAAGAGGAAGCGAACTCCCCACCAGGAGGCACTCTTGCTGGCAGAACAGTGAAAGCACTGACGTCATCGAAAAAAGAGGGGAAGTTGTGAAAGAGGGTGACAGGAAAAGAAGTATAGGCGGCCTTGGATCGTAGGGCCAGGAGCCTCTTGGAGACTGCATAGATGTTTGGTTGAAGGAAGAAGCCAGTTGTCAGGGAGAATTCATTAGCACTAATGTAGAGGGCATGTTTGTCTGTGGCCATGTGTGGGAAGTCGGGTTCGCAAGGGCAGGTTGAATGTGATGGTGTGCCTTGTGTGCCGTCGTTTTGAGTTGGTATCTGATAGATGCGCCAGCGGGTGGTTACAGGGTTATCAGATTCGCTTACTGCTATCAAGAGAGAAGAACGTCCTGTCAGGTCATCACTTGTTGAGTTGACCTCCAGTTGAAATACAGTAAGGAACCAGCGCTTGGTTTGGTGATCAAAAAGTGCCACAGGGTCACTCAAGTCAGGGCCAAAAACGTCAGGAACAGTCCTCAATATGCCAGGGAATAGTCCAAAGAATTGATTGGTGGTGATGACCGGGGTCAGTGGAGCGCCAGTCTTCCTACTGTAAATCCTCACTCCAAGGTTGACAGAGACAAAGACAAAATCATCATGTATAGCCAAGGCAGCATCAGGCGGCTCAAAATTGAAGTTGGTCCCTTCGTAAACACCTGTGCCTCCATTCCGCTGCTCAAAGTTTGTGAGAGCGTTGAAGCCAAAATTATTGCCCTGCTCAATTTGAAGAGGCTCTGCTGTGGGATAGGCATCAGCCTGAGGGTGCCACCAGCCGCCTCTCTTCTTCTTCTTCTCAGAGGAACTCGCTGCTGGGTCCACTTGTTGGGCTTCAAATTTACGGGCTCTGACAGATTGGCCGTTGTCCGGATGTGAAGAAGGAGAAAGTCCACCAGTCATATTGGCGATGGGTGGCTCACATGTGACGTTGAGGGCTTCACAGCTGAATGGTCCCGTGACTGCAATCAAAAATGCTGTGACAAAGGTCTTTTCGACATCCACTGTCTCATAGCTGGCGCCTGGGAAATTGCTTTCACTATTGCTTCTGCTGCTGCTGCTGCTGCAAGTGCAAGAAAGTAAAAGAGTAGACAGGGTCAGCAAAAGGACCAGGATCTGTTGGATGCGCATTGCAGCTCTTGTGTTGAGATAATGATGAGAAGCCCTGGTGAGTGACAGAGAGCATTTATATATGCTGCTTGTGCAAGTTAAGTTGCTCACCTAACACACCCACACACACAAGCAAATATTTGGGTGTTGTGATCTGATTCACATCATCACCCTGCAGGGGTGACTCTACAATTTAATCTCTACAACACACAGAGTTTGTTCTTTCATTGAAACTTGAGGAAAATAATATGCCCAGATGGCCATTTACGAGGAGAGATATGGGTGTGTGTGTGTCACCTTACCACCACCCCCCAATCAAAATTCAACAATTGCTCACCACTCTTTTGCAAAATGGCTAAATAAATTTATTGTAAAAATTTTCTAGGAAAAGGAAAAATAATACTACACACAATGGTGCAGCTCCTCGTGTTTGGGATACACTGGCAGCAAAGAGACAGCCAAAACAAAAACATATCCTTGTGTGCAACACATCCTCATGGAGTCAGACAGACCACTGACTGGGAGGAAAGTACCCAATAGTAGGACGCATTGTGTTATTTCCACCAGCAGTGGAGGAGGAGGTGCTGGGTGCAAAAAAAACAATAAGAGAAGAGCCAGCACTGGAAGAGGGCAGAGGCATTATCCTTTGCCTGCAGAGGTGCTTAGGGGGCGGGTTACGCCAGAAGAGGAGTGGACAGGCAAGGTGGTGCGCATCATCTCTGGAGGCCAGACGGGAGCCGACCGCGCTGGTCTTGAAGCTGGTAAACTGCTGGGGGCAGCCACTGGCGGCACCGCCCCTGCCAACTTCCTCACCGAAAACGGTACATATACCCCATTTCTATTACCCCCCCCCCTTTACTAAAGTCGGCTGACAACACTTGCCTAAGGACCGGACCCCTCTCTGCAGAAGTTCGGCTTGGTTGCTGACAGCAACCTGAACTATGCTGCTCGCACAAGAAAGGTATATGTAGGGCTCACATCTCACAAAACGTGGCCAATTATAGCTTACCCTTCACCACAGAATGTGGACG
>CDFI01095786.1:0-10431 GCA_000826405.1 Acanthamoeba divionensis | reverse complement strand
GCAAATATTCCTGCCAGAATCTCTGGTATTTTCTCCTTCACTTTGTAGAACGAACTCGGTGACATATTTTGAAAAGGTGAGGTGATATTCATCACCTTCGTTACGAGTTCAGAAACTGGGGTCTTCATCAAGTATTGCTTCAAGTGGGCTTCAAACAATGTTTCAAACTTTTCATATTCCTGAGAAAGCAACTTTCTGTTTTCCTCTTTGATGGATTCATTATTCAGCATGCATTTAAGTGCATCTCCCGCAGTCATTCTGGAGGTGACCTCATTCATCATCGAAATGACAAGGGCCCTAAATTGGGGAAAATTGTCTCCTTCCACAAGATCTCTGCCTTCAGGCCCATGGGTGAGTAGGACATCGCCAAGTTTCACAAAGTTGAAATCCTTTCTTCCAGCCAAAGAGTTGAGCACATTATTGATCTCCTTGTGAACGTGAGAGTGAATCTCATTATTGCTGATCTGTGTAGTTATACTCTTAAGCCTCAAGAGCAATATGACCACGTCTTCCAAATCAGGCACACCTCTACTAGCTTTCTCCTTGAAGCGATCAACTCGCCGGGTTGCCTTAGCTCTCAGTTCTTCCACTATCCTACGGTGTTGTGATGTCTGGAGCAGTCCAGAAATGGGCCCAAGGTGGTGTTCGATATTCTTCAGTTTGACAAGGAAAGGTTCTACTTCTTTCAGAAGATCCCCCTTCAATCTCAAACTGGCTTCAGTGGAAATAACCGTAATTTTGTCTTTTAGTTCAGACAGGAGCTGGTCCCGGAGCTGCTTCACGGATTCAAAAAACGGTTGATTGTGAGCACTAATCTGGTGTTTCTGCTCGAGTTTCTTCAGTACAGTGGCTATAGGTTCAAAGTTTTCTTCATTCCAGTCACGCAGTACGCAGTTCGGCAGTAAGCTCAGCTTCCCTTTCAAAGCAGTGATGGCCTTCGAATATGTGATGGTACTTTCTTCATTATCAGATGTTGAAAGATACTCGTTTTTAAATATGGTGAGGAGACTTCTGTCCAGTTCCTTCATCGAAAATGTCTCCGCTGAGAAATCTACGGTGCATATGTAAGACCACATTGACTTCAACTCAGCGCGAAGAGTTTGAATCGACGAAGATAGCTCCTGAAATGCGTTCCTATGGACGTCGATCAAGTACTTGTCCAGCTCCGTCGTTGCTGCTTCCAATCTAATATATCGTGTCTGTTCCACCTCCTCCCATTTTCTGGACCTCATGGCTGCCTTTAGCTGTTCGCAGGCACCCCTAAATCTCTCTTGCAAGTGGGTCATACACTCCTCTGTTGTTTTTCTGATCCTTTGGGAAACATCTTGGTGCTCACCTTTAAATCCTTCATAAAGGTTATGAAGGGTGTCAAAGAAATGACAAATTTGTCTGCAAGGGAAGTCCTCAACGTGTCTTTCAAACTGCTGCTTCTGGTCATCAATCTCCTGCAGCACTCGATCTACTTGGGCAATGTAGGTAGCGTACTTTAGATCTTTCATGTAGGTGAGTTGATTGGCTAGCTTCAAAGGCTCGCTCAATCCTCCACAGTGAATGATGCTCTGCTGAGCAGTGTCAAAATCTTTGCTAGACATTGAGAACCAGGTCTGAACGCTTGGTGTGTTGACAAACTCAGAAGGCAGGAGCCCCCTAACGAGGGACAACGTAGCTTCAGCTTGTGAGAGGTTATTTTCACGAATAAACTTTGATATCTGGCGTTTTTTATCGTCAAGCTCGTGCTTCAGCAAAGAGATCACAGTTTCTAGGGTTTTGCTGATGTTCTCTTCGAAGAAACTATCATGGTTCTCCACAGTGTCAAGTCCCTTGATGATCAAATCTATCTTTTTTGGATCACTCGCTTGAATTGCTTCATTGATCATCTGTGGTAAGCCCTCCAAATGAGTGTTATATCTACTCTCCAGCTCTCGGTGCATCTCGGTTATGTTTGCCAGCAGAGTATCTGAAAAGTTACGATTACGGCAGTGCTGATTAAACTCTCTCAGAACTTTAGAAGCGCTCAGATACCGATGCTTGTTGATGCACATTCCAAAAAACGTTTTTTTTTCGTTCAACACGCTATCCAACTGTGCAGCCACTTGCCTCAGCAGATCATCAATGGGAATGCCGAATCTATTGAAAATATGGCCAGGAGATAACTGCCACAGTACGGAAGAGATCTTCTCCACTTGGTGGTAGTCCTCTTCCACCTGACCACTTGAAGACCAAACTCCTTCACATAGGAGTTGAAAGTGTTGTGTAATCCGTTCGCACATTTGTCTATAGTCTTGCAGATCGAGTTCTGCTTTTGAATTTTGAAGGCTTTCCAGAATTCTCTGAATAGGTGAGAACTGGCGTTTTTGAATCATATCAGAAAGATTGTCCATTACTTGCAATCTCTGCATACGAAGTCTTGAACCAAGGTCGCTGCAGATCTCTGCTATATTCAGGTCCGGCAGATGTGGGGACAACTCAATGAGTGCCCTCATGAGCTCTAACGACCTGTCCACAGTGTCGAAATAGCCACGCTGAATGGTCTCTTCTGTAAGCCTCTTTAATTCAAGTATCTCGTGTCTGATCCTCGGCAACATCTCTCTGAGCGCCTCAGATGAAACTCCGTCTGTAAACTGGTCAAGAACCTTTCTAGCCAGAAGAACATCCAAGACTTCTGTTTTCAATTTACGGGAGCAAACAAGAGCGCTTGCGTCCCGAGACTCTATCTGGAGCAACGACTCACTAAACATGACGCACAACTGCTTGTGCCTGCCCATAACCCAAGAAAGCAAGAGCTCATGTTGCTCCTTCACCTTTTTGATTAGGTTCAACACTTCAGGCTTCTGAATCTGCATTCTTCCTTTTTTCAAAAGGTTGAGGATCTCTGAATAGTCAAGCAGCACCTGTAAGCTATTGGCAACTCTTTTTGGCTGATGGTCATGCAGTTCGTACTGGGAGGATTCACGAAAAACCTCGTACACGTCCTCCAAAAGCTTCTCCAATAAAAGCCTGTGCATTTCTGAGATCTTAGGAATGAGAGTCTGCAGAGGAGCCAACCTGTCCAACGACTGGATGCATTCCTTATAGGCGCTTGTGACCTGTCCGGCAGTTACAAACTTATTCCAAATTGTTTCTGTCCTCTTTTTCACCTTACGGATTGCATTGATAACACCGGTGCTTGCAAGGGTCTTATCTGAGAAATTACTCTCCATAGCAGTGGCATGTTGAAGTAAATGGGTCTTTTTTGCGATGTACTGATACTCCTCATAAGAGCAGATGTTCTGTTGCTGGTCCATCTGTCCTGTCAGCTTCTCTTCAAGTTCCTTCCTCGTGATTCTTACTTGATCCTCAATCACATGGAACAAGGGTGTCACTTGTTCTAACCTGAAATTCCCTCCAAACTCAGTGTCCACTCCCAGCAGGATATCCAGGCACTTTAAAGGTCTGATGATGGAGAGATAGTCGTGCGCCATAGCAAGTCTTTGAATCTTGTGCACCAAGTGCCTGGCCCTCTCTTCAAGCTGCTTAATTGCGGTGGTGAAGTGACTCTTTTCATTATCTGAAACTCGAAAGTGGGAGGCCAGTTGGCGACTTCCTGCAAAAGCCTTCAGAATATTATATGATCGCTGCATTTCAGAGACCAGCATCGATTCTGAAGAATCCAGCTCCCCAGTCTTACTTCCTTCTATACTTTCCAAAACATAAGCAAAGACAGTCTGAAAATGCTGCAATAGATTCTCAGCAACAGTTCTGAGAAGTGCAATGTTCTCACTGTACAGATCCTGAAATTCTGCTTCTGCATGCTCTTTGACCTCATGCACTTCTTTGCAAAGATGGAAACGCTGGGCCAGATTCCACGTGAGTGGACTTTCGCTCACAGAATCCTCGTGCTGAGGCACAATAACTTCGACTCTGTAGTGTGTTTGACCACCAGTGGATTGCATATGTTCACCACAAATCAGGTTTATTATCTTGGTCCCAAGGCCATATTCCTTCACTGCGGAACAGTCTTGCCTCTGCATTCGGATGACGTAGCCCATGAGAATGTTGGAGATTGCTTGAATCTCTAATTCTCCTGCCCATTCACCACTCCTCGAATGAATCTCAACGTATCTCTCCAAACCACTTGCATCTTCAAACAATCCCTGGAATTGGTCTTTGTGGGAAAAAATATGGTCCGTTACTCTCTTTCTGAAGATCGTGTCCACCAGATGTTGTAAAGGCTGACTGCTCTGAAGCAGAATAGGATCAT
Source organism: Acanthamoeba divionensis (assembly GCA_000826405.1). Classification (NCBI taxonomy): domain Eukaryota; phylum Discosea; order Longamoebia; family Acanthamoebidae; genus Acanthamoeba; species Acanthamoeba divionensis. The sequence goes on along the minus strand of CDFI01095786.1, from coordinate 6,191 downwards.
TTTCCTCCAGGTATCTCTCAAAATGTTTTAAGGCCGCCGTGCTGAACTCTTTGTAGAGGCGGGGATCCTCTCCAAATAGATTTTGAAACACCTCCTGGAACTGCTTCTCCTTGGAGACCACTGGCGCCAAGGCTCCAACAACGACTGACCAAAACAAGCAGCTCCCTTCGTAGGGAATGGAACAAGTCATACTTTCGCAATCTTCCATCTGGTCACTGGTTATTTGGTCAAGTTCGCCTGCCTGAAGGTGGTCTAAGTGCATCTTGAGAATAAGATCTGAGGACCTTATCCTTTCCGCTAGCACTGCCCTCATCTGATCATAGACGCAACGATACTGATCGAGCAAAAGGGAGGCCAGATGCAGCTGCATGCTTCTCAGTAAATTCAGCTTTGATTTCATGTGAATGAATCGGTTTGCTCTCTTGATCTCGTCAATAAGAGAGGCCACTCTGTTGTTGATGCTGTTGGTGATGAAGGTGTGCTGTTCTAACAATTCTCCATCGAGGTGATCCTTGAGTGTTCTGGCATGAAACAGATACTCCATATGCTCCTTTACCAACTCCAGTTCGTTCACCTTCAGGGCTTTCTGTACGACAACCACCCAGTCGGCTACTGCCTTGTTACTCTCCTGCGCTGAAGCTTTATAGATTTGTTCCAGTTCAGGAGTTCTTATCTCAGCGGACAACACTTTCAGATCGTCCAAGCTTGACAGAAGATGCTTGAAATTTTTGTGCTGAAGACAGAGTGCCACTTCTTGACGCATGTCCTTGCATTTGTTGCTCAGAAGGAGTTGGGCGTTTCGGCTCAAAGGGAATCCAAACAACTCTTCACTGCCAGGAATGGGTGTGCTGCTCTTAATGATGTCAATCAACTGCTGTCTTGAATCATGATCCAGAGGATTGACAAACACTTTGCTCTTATGTTGCGAAAGCCAACCAACATGGTGTTTGATGAACGCCGCCACCTGACCGTCACTCCGGATGTGATCCTCTCTGTAGAGTTTGGCCAGAACGTTGAACAGTCTCTGAGCATTCATTGAGCCAAGCTCAGACTTCGTGTAGAAAACAGAGATGGAATCAAGAAATTGATCTATATTGCTCAAGAATTTGGTCATCATGGTAATGAAGTCTCTGAACGCCTCGCCTCTTCCAGATTCCACAGAGTTGCAGTCTATCAACAAAAGCAGCCTGACGCTCTTTGCAGAGACCACTATGTTGGTTATGCCAATCGCATTCGCAATGTCCACCGCAATTCCTCCAGTGTCCTTGAGTCCTGGAGAGTCAATATAGATCAAGCCAGAGTGAGAATACCCAGAAAGGACCTTGGTTTCAGACTTCATGTGATGCCCAACCGAAAAGCCTGGGATGGGGTCCTCACAATCGATTACTTGTTCAGTGGTCTCAATTTGGAGATCTTGGTCATAACCTATGATGGTCCTCTTTACCATCCTTCTCTCTGCCAAAAATTGGATTGTGGTTGTCTTGCCTGCGCCCGTGTCGCCAATGAACAGCAAGATGTCCTTTCCTTTCACCTGTTCCTTGCAGCTCTGGTTCAGTTTCACTCTTTCGATCAGCTCTCTGACGTCCAGCGACTCATTAATATTGGGCACTTTCAATTCTATGGGACCCTCTTTGGGCAATGAGGCAGAATTCTCAGTTTGTGCATCCTCTTCTCTTACCTCACCGCCACTAATAGATGAAGCAGTAGGAGTTTCCAAGGGTGTCCTCTCTTCATTGTTAAGTGTCCTGTCCCTTTCACAATCCATTTTAAACGTGGTACCCTCCTTTCTTGCTTGTGTGGTGGGTCTGGCCTGGTTTTTTGTGAGAGCAGAGAGGAGTTTGAAAGTGTTAAGAACGGTTATTTGGTCTAAGACAAATAAACGCACCTGTGTTTTCAAAGTGATTGCAAGGCTGCATTGGATATGGTTGTTTTCAAATTAACAATATATATTGAATGCCCACAGTGTACCAAAGATTTGCCCAATAGAGGAGGCAACTTGGATCATTCTTAGAACCAAAAATAACTTCTGGTCCAAAAATAACTTTAATATGTGGATTAGATTACATTAACGGAGTAATATTCATTGGTCCGAAGAATACTCAAACCCTCTTTCAATACAGATTTCTGAATGTTTCTACAAACTTCTGGTAAAGCAAAGGTGGCCTTTGGCTTGGCCACTTTTCAACCAACTGGTGACCAAGGACTATCAAAGAGATACTCTTTCTTCTGGGATCACTTGGACCGATGAAGTCCCCACTTGTGTTTCTATTCCTTTGCCAGATTCTGGTGTCCTTGTGTTCTGTACGAACCCCTTCTATTTGCCTCAACATCATACTCCAACCTTAGCTTTCCCAAAAAAAAATGGCAGGACACAGGCAGTTCAGTGAGTGTTTTAGTTTCATTGAAGAGTCCACAGAAACTAGGTCTGCTAGACCAAAGGTTGTTGGAAGTGTCCAACCCAGATTCTGTTAGGCAAGATTCATTTCAACATAACTTAGTTCAGGTTCAAGAAAGGCTTTGGGATGACCATTGACTGTTCTGTTACTCAGGTATGGAAAGCATCTTAGTGTTGAAGAGCTCAAGTCCATAGTCGGGGCCCCACTAAAGGAGATAGGTGAGAAGGCAACATCCCTTTTACATATATGCCTATTGATCTTTTTCTGTCCCAGAAATGGTGAAAAAGTGGTTGTACGAGGAGCTTGGAGCAAGAAGTGTTGAAGTGCTTCCCACTGGCGACTACCTCAGGGCTTCTATTCCTGACCTTTACAAAGCTGACCAGTTGGTCTTTCACACTGACAAAATGTGACTACCCTCCCATCAACCCACAGCTCTTCACACATATATTAATGGAGTCCCTGTCTAGTGTACCAAATAAAATAGAACAACTAGTAGGCAAAGTACTGTTGCTGAGCTCTACAGATCCCTTGCCCTCAAGGAGTACAGTCACGAAGGACTTGGAAAATGACAACACTTGTGGTCGTTCCTCCACTTTTTCCTTGAGATGGAACAACCCTGCATTCTTTGCTCACTCAGAAGATGAAAAGAGAGGAACAGAGATTGGAGGAAGGTAGGATACCTTCCCTTTTTGTTTTGATGGCAAAGTATTCTTTTTTGATCCACGGATTACGTAATAGCCCTGAAAACCAAAGACAAGCTTATGGTATCCCAGCAGACTTGAGTGGAACCAATGCAGGGTACATAACATTCAAGAACAACATGTAAAAGGGAAGAGTTTGAGTGCTGTTACTGAAGAGAGCCCACAGAAACTTGCAGATGGTTTGGGGTCCTTGCACGTATGGTATCCTCAGGTCTGATCTGGACCTGTTCTATTCATTTTGGGGTGTCAAGCAAAACATCAGCCTCGTAAGAAGGTACATGTCTAAGCCCCCATCAATTATTACCACCTCTCCACTTACCTTGTAGATATCAATCAGTGAAGGGTTCACGGGCAAACCAGGGGGAGACAACTTTGGAGAGGCCTCTCTAGACACTGAGTATATAACAGCTCTAGGCACTGGAATTGCCACCATCGTTTCGAACACAAACAACTCATGGAGCACAGAAACTGGCCCAGGTTTCTCTTTCTGTTGTTCATTTTGCAGCATAAACACACAATGAGTAACTCTTAGTATTTGAAAAGGTTTTGGAGACGCTTTCCTCAAGTTCTTGGTTGACCTTTCTGGGAGAAAAGAGATACCTTATGTGCTCTCTTTGAGCTTGGGCAGTCTCTCCTGGGAAAGCGTGGACATCTTGTGTACTTCAGTACAAAACAGTAGCAAGAAGTACACTTATGATCAGTGTCTGAAGTATTTGCAAAGCCAAAGGTACGAATTCCCAAACAGTCAAGGTTGACTACCATTCTCTAATTAAAGCTTTGGACTTTGAGTACAGACAAGTAGCCATGTTCACAAGCAAGGATCAGGTGGATAGGATAAACACTGAGTTTCAGAAGCTTGGAGCTAGAGGAGTTACTATACTTGCCGCTTCAGGTTGGTGGTTAAACAAAACACAAACCCTTTCCATCAGCTATCCCACTTCAAATTGAATCTAACCACATTCCCTCTTATTGTAATGAATAAGGGGATGGAGGGAGCCATTTTGCATTCGGGAGTTATCCCCCTGATGACTTGGGCTCGCTGCTAAATCAGATTAGCTGCAAACTAAACTTCCCAACTTTCCCAGCATCCTCTCCCTATGTGCTGGCCGTTGGAGGGACGGCGTGGCCAGAAGACAGCCGCAAACCAGTCTACTGGAAAGCAGGTCTCTGAAGCTTCTCACCATTTCCCATGAATTGTAGATTCCTCATAAGCAGGTCTTTTAACAGGAGGCGCTGGGTTCAGCTGGCAGTTTGATATGCCAGATTACCAAAAGGAAGTGGTTTTTAATTATCTTAAAAACCATTCATCTGACACTTATTTCCCCCGTTATGTAAGAATTCCCTCCTCCAAGTGGTAATACCTGATATGGATATCGTATTCTAATGATCAAAACAAATGTCAGGACCAGTTCAATGCTAAAGGCAGGGCTTTACCAGATCTTAGTGCCATAGCTATACAGATCCCTGTTGTCGTAAATGGTAACCATTTGAGTTGATCCTTCTGTTGTAAGACAAATGATTAACCACACAAAAGGTATGTTGGGAGCTTCTGGAGGTACCTCAGCCTCTGCCCCATCTGTGGCTGGTCTGCTCTCTTTGATAAATGATCACCGCCTGAACAGTGGGCTTCCTCCTCTTGGCTTTGTCAATCCTCGCCTCTACAAAGTACAATATACCAATAACTTTGTTGTTCCAAACCCCGTGAAAGTATTCTTACGGTCTTTACGGTAACTCCTAAATTCAAAGGTTGCCAGTGAGCACTATGATGAGGTCTTTGTGGATGTAAGGAAAGGAGTCACCAAGTGTGGCGCAGACTCTTACTGTTGCGATAATGGTAAGTTAACAACAAAGAGGGAATACTGATCCTTAAACCACTTTTGGGAGGTAAGCCAGCAAGTCTCACAATTCAACATTATAACTCAGGTTTTCCAGCTGTGCCTGGGTGGGATGCAGCCACGGGCTGGGGCCAACCATTGTTCCCTGGGCTTCTCAAGTATCTTGGCAGTGACCACTGACAATTCAGCCTTAGTCCACCTCTTTTTGAGTAAGAAAAGCATTCAAATAATAAAAGTGTGGTTGTGCAGTGATTGCGTCTTGGGTTAGAGTTGGAGGAAGGGGGGTGGAAGTCAGGCTTGCATGCTTATGCCAGCAGGAAGCCCGACCTCCTTATGATTCGAAGTATCAGTGAGCCTCTACTCTAACCCAAGTCATTGTTTAATTCAGTTATAGAAGAGAAGTAACCCAATGACATAGCACTACTGTAAACAAACCACACCAACAAAGAAGAAGACAGAAAACACTTCATAAAGGCTCCCCAAAGCCTCATACGTTCTACTTTGGTTGCCCATAAGAAAAAACTGAGAATTATAATCATTTTGTAGAAAAAATGGGGGAAAAAAGGAAAAAATTGTTACATTCCATCAATGCAGAATAGTCTGGTCAATTTCAACATCAAATGGTTGTGAAGAAAGCTAGCAACACCAAAAGAATTCAACCACTAACAAAAAAAGGTGTGACCATTCTGGGGATGGTAAAAAAAGCTATTCCGCTGCCGGGAATTGAACCCGGGGCGCATGGGTGAGAACCATGAATGTTACCGACTACACCACAGCGGACTGTGTTTGCAGTCAACACTTTTTCTTGTTCGGGATTTAAGGAGGCTGCCACACACATGGCACACCCTGCATTTGTACAATTTCAGTTCACTAACCTCATATGTCCACCATCATGATCATTTTCTTTGGCCTTGCAAAGTTCGGTCACTGTGTGTACGTTTGGAGAGTTCAGGGACTATAAGAGAGGAAGAGAGCCAATATAGTTGCTTGCTGATAAAGCTTACTTGGCCTTACTACTATTGAATGAGAAAATGGCACTACACAGAACACAATTGACTCATGAGTACTTAGAACACTTTCTGATGGCCAATTGAGTCAATTGTGTTCCGTGTAGTGCCATTTTCTCATTCATATCATGATGTGTGTATTTTATTCATTTCACAATGATACAACTGTGAACAGAAATAAAATAATAAAATTAAAAGCATTTTTTTTGTGATTAATTTAATTAATTTTTTTAATGCACTCTGCCCCCCCCC
>CDFI01095772.1:0-10126 GCA_000826405.1 Acanthamoeba divionensis | reverse complement strand
ATTCCTTTCAGGTGGCAATAAATGGGGAGAATATCAGTGGGCTTCTTATAGTAAAGTTGCCACACGTATCAAACACTTTGGCTCGGGCCTTCGTACCATTGGAAACAGACCGGTAATGCTTCATCCATCGTTTTATAAATGAAAGAGGACACATAACAAGATAATGAAAGATATTGTTTGATATGTGGGGAAAAGCATTGAATACAAAACCAGTGGCAGTGTGCCTGAGTGATTGGCTGCTAACTTCCTTCGTCCTCAACATTTACAGGGAGACTATGTCGGGATATGGGCTCAGAACAGCGAGGAATGGATAATCAGTTCTATGGCTGTAAGTTTAATCCAACAACTCGTTCTCGATCACGCAATTCTTTTTTCTTATCTCTTTGTGAAATTGAAGGTCTTCGCACATTCGATGGTTCTTGTTCCATTTGACCCCAACATTGGAGAACAAACAGCCACATACATACTTAATCACAGCAAAATTACCACACTCCTTTGCTCTGCAGATTGCCTCGCGAAGGTAACAATTATTTGGACCAACGATGACAGAATATTCCTTCTTGTTGAATTAGTTGTTCACTTTCATTCCTTCAGTTTGCAAAAATAGTTGATAAATGCCAGGTGGAAAATGTCATTAGTATTTCCAGTCCAAAGGCCCGCCATTCATCTGAGCCTCAGGATATCGAGCTAGAAGCCATAAATGATCTGGGTATCTCTTGAACTTCAACAATTTATCATTAGCAAGTAACTCATTTAGCTTTTTTGAAAATGAAGGCAAGTGCCGTGTATACAGGTTTGGAGAAATAGAGAATTATGTACGTATCGCCGCACGGTTGTTTTAACATTTCTTGTTTGCAAAAAAGACTCATGACATTGAATTGCACATAGGGACAAAACGAACCAGCAAACGAAATCCCCCCCGACGCTTCATCTCAAGCTGTCATTATGTATACTCAAGGAATTGAATCCAATCCTAAGGTACGCCTCATTATTTTCTGTTTGAATATAATGATTTTATGTCGACTGACCTGTCTTGGACCCAAGGGCGTGGTGCACTCTCATGGGTCTCTGACGGCAGCCGGGGCAGGTTTGAGTGCTGCACTCAATGGTATAAAGCAAGGCGATGTAGCATACGTGTAAGTGATTCCTCCGATATTACTTTCGGACTATGCTAGTAGCTAACCCTTCTGATTTTTTGATATCTTATCTTTCGCACCAATTGTTAGGCAACTACCATTTTCACATCCCTTGTGCTTTACATTGATCCACGCTTTTCTCTCTGCTGCCGCTTCCATTGGTTCTTAATTTTCCCTCCACTTACGCTGTTATGAATACCGGTCGTAATGCTTTCATTGTGGTCAGGCTTGTCATCTAGTGACCCAGGCAATGTGATTGTGGATATTGAGCAACTTAGTCCCACGATTTTTGCAGCACAGCCTCCGTATGTTCATCCCTAACAACCCCGTATAATGTAATTAGATCAATCCTTCCAGCAAATATAACTAACCGTAATGAAACTTGCAGATTGTATGAGAAGATGTATAGAAAGCTCATACAACGAGTTGGCCATGCAACTCCATTCAAGAGGTAGGGTTAGCGTCAAAGAGATAGATCCAGAATATTACAGAGAGTTTGCATGTTTTCTTTTGAGTACTGTAGTACCAGTTAGTAATCGATTGGCTTTCTTATTAAGATGGCTTTTCCGCAAGGCATTTCTCTCCAAACATGAAGACATGTTGAACCATGGTAAAATCATGTCATCATTCAATTATACCACTTCCCCTCCCTCAACTCTCTGATATGAAAATTTGAAATAGAAACTGGCTCAGTAATGTGGGATTCGTTGGTCTTTCAGACCCTGAAGCAGCGCATGGGAGGTATGTACACATTCACGAAAATGAGATGAGACAGCGTGAGACATTTTCAATGAATAATAATACTTTTTTTTGATTCCTGTAACAGGCCGAATGCGTCTCATGCTGTCTTGTGATAGATCTCTGGCACTACATACACGGCGATTTCTGCAAATGTAATGTTCTGAGTATAGAGACCATGCATTTTTTTACGTATTGACTCTATTCTTTGATGTTCAGATGTTTTGGATCTAAAATTGTCGAAATTTACGGTCTAACTGAGGCTGGCGGTTCTGTTTCTGGTAAAGAGATGTTCTCATATCTTCCTTTGTTATCATTCTCATTCTGTTTATTGTTTGGAATAGCTACACACATGGCAGATGACGCTACTGGCCACATGGGATCGCCTGTGCCATCATTAGGTAACACTTCAATGATGCCATTAGATAGCTACATACATTCCTAATTACTCGATTGCAGAGGTTAAGCTTGTACAAGTGAAAGAGCTGGGCTTTACAATAAAGGGCGATACTCCAACTGGTGAAATTTGCATAAGAGGACCAGCTTTGGCACAGGGCTACCACGAGGATTCCAATCTAACGTAAGAAATATGTTCAATTTTTTAAAGTTTTAAAACTTTCATGAACAGTCTAGTAACTTTGTGCTCTTCCCTTTGGAACAAAATTTTAGGGATGCTGTGTTTGAAGAAGATGGCTGGATGCGCACGGGAGATATAGGCAGGTGGAACACAAATGGAACTCTTACCATTTTAGATCGAAAGAATAACTATGTTCAACTCCAAACAGGTGATTTTGTACCGTAAGTATTCCTCCCTTGGTTTGTATTAATACAAATCGTTTAATACTGACTCAAGTTTGCTTACTTGTTTAAATCTATAGTGTGGGTAAATTAGAGTGCATCTATTCAATCTCGCAGTTCGTGTCTCAAATTTTTGTTTTTGGTAAACAATCAGAATCCAGCCTTGTTGCCATTATCAAGGTACATACTTTTATCAGCATCCACCGAACCTTGTGAAGTGTTGTTAATTGAGAGATTCTAGGTCAATAGCCCTGTTCTTCGCTGCTTTGCTGAAAGCCGGCAAGCACGCAATGTATTACAGGTAATTCTCAACACTAGTTTGAATCGAAATTTGGAAACTATAAGACTAATATCATTTGAAGGGCGAGACAGATCCCGCGTCGTTGTGCGCCAATCAATATATCCGTGATTTCATTCTCTCAGACCTTCGTAAATCCTTCCTATTCCTTGCTATTCATGCCTAGTTGAAAATTATATTCATTAATTTTTTTTATCCACAGGTGCTCTGGGAAAGGCGCACAAAGTTGGAAAATCTGGAACTCTGCGGGCTGTATGGTAATCCATAAGAACTCTCTCTCTCTCAACTTGGTTTTGTCTTTCGGACAAAAGTGCTGCAACCAAGTATGCAGATTTGATGGACACTTTACTCACTTTTTTCTTATCAGGCTTGAGGTCGATACATGGACTGTGGAAGATGGTCTGGTCACTGCCAACGGTTGCTTGAACCGGGCTAGGCTTCGCAAACAGGTAACTCTAGTCTCTGTTCTCTGTGCCCTTTGCTCTCTTATTTATGCTCCTCTTTCTTTTTTTTCAGTACAATAAGGAATTAGCAGACTTATTTGGGCAGGTGAAGCAGAGACAAGGTAGCTGGGGCCAAAGGTCTAAGGTAATTGAGTTTCACAGTTTTTCTGCCAACATGTTGATTCAAGAACAATCGCCAATCTTTTTTTTTTCATCCTCTTTTGAAACCCCAACAGCATAAACAGACCAAAGGGAAAAGCAGAGACAGTAGCAGCAGTAGCAGCGAAGACTCTCCTTGATGAGCTTGGCCTTTAAATCAACACCTGGAACTGGAAAGTATATTTACTTTCGAACTGCAGAATGTCACAGCTTGTGTATCACAGAGTGGCTTGACGAAAATGAACAGCGTGCAGAACATCTCTTCTCTCTTTCCTCTTTCTCTTGCACACATTTTCCATTCTTCCTTCGTTTCTTCTTCTCACATATTTATTTACAAGGACAAACAACTCATTGATGCAATGCAACAATGCAACCAATAATAACAGCCACAAGTAGCGCTAGTCTCTTCACTTTGCACACCCTTCATTTATTATTTATTTATTTTTTTTATGACACCAACTCCACAACAAAATAAAAAATATTTAGTGAATCATTTAATGTATTAATATTTTTTCGGAACTTAGCGGGAAATTAACAGGATATTAGGGAATTTAAGAAATGTTCCTATTGGCTGCGGTGAATTTTTAACTTTTGATCGAGGGAGCCACAGAATCCCCTCCTCCTACATTGTGCGTGAGGCCTAAATCGCAAAAAAAGAAAAGAATCCAATACCACACAATGCGTCCTGCCACCAAGATTGTTGCTGACAGAATTCACCACTTGGCCGAACACCTTTCGCCAACTGCCACCCTTCATGATCAAGTCACTCCAAATATGGTTTGCTTTTAATATCTTTGTGTGGATGATCGGGGGGGGGGATATGTAGAGGAGGGAGACTCCTAGTGGATTTCTTTTCCACTCAGACACTTATCATCTCTAGTCAGCACCACTTATTGTCTAAATGTGACACCTGCAGGTAAAGGGACAGAATGAGAGCCCAGTTAGGGTACTCATCACAGGTGCTGCCGGCCAGATTGCATATTCTCTTGTCTTCTTGATCGCTGGGGGGCACATGCTAGGACGCCAACCCGTGATACTGCACCTGTTTGACCTGCCTGAAATGGTGCCTGCCATGAAAGGCGTGGCCATGGAGCTAGAAGACTGTGCCTATCCCCTTTTGCATGGTACTAGACTCTCCCTCTCTGTGACGACTCCTCCACTTGAAACATCAAACAGAATATGGGGAACAATTGTCAGTGACTCTTTCTGTTTGTTTCTTTGTAGGAGTGGTAGTAACAGGTAACGAAGAAGAAGCCTTTAAGGGAGTGGATGTAGCTTTGTTGGTGGGTGCGTTTCCTCGCAAGGCGGGTATGGAACGCAATGACCTGCTTCAAAAGAACGCAGCCATCTTTCGCCAGACTGGACAAGCCCTTGCCCGCTATGCTTCCCGTAACGTAAAGGTAAGCAATCGGCAGGATGGTTGTGGGGCTGGGGTCTTGCATCCAAGCAGGCAAGCACGAATCAAAGCTGTTGCAAATGTATTCCTGATTGGGGCTCTGTTATGGTGATATTTTTGAAGGTGTTGGTTGTGGGCAACCCTGCGAATACTAACGCACTGATCGCGCTCAAATGCGCCACTGGTCTGCCCGCCGAAAACTTCACCGCCCTGACGAGGCTCGACCAGAACCGCGCTAAGGCCCAAATCGCCAGAAAACTCAACACATCCGCCTCTAGCGTACACACCGTAGTGATCTGGGGTACCTAAATGTCACATATTTGTGTTCTTCCCTTATTGGGTTAAATGCTAATTAGCACACATAACATCACGCCACACACACACACACACACACACACACACACAGGCAACCATTCTTCTACTCAATTCCCAGATGTGGCACATGGATGGGTGGACGCAGAAGGCAAGAAAATACCCATTAGGAAGGCGCTATCAGACGATCAGTGGCTCCTCAAGGAGTTCATTCCTAGTGTGCAACAGCGCGGCGCTGCTGTGATTAAGGTAACTGGCCAAAGAATATACTGGAAGGAGAAAGCAAAGCTACTAGCAAGATGATTGTGATGGAGCCCACTCACCTCTTTCTTCTTCTTCTTCTTCCTTTTCTCCTTCAGGCTAGACAAAAGAGCTCTGCTGCATCCGCTGCCAATGCTATTGTTGATCACATGCGCGATTGGCTGCTGGGCACTGCCCCTGTACGTATACATACATACATGCATGCATGCATGCATATATATCTTTGTGTCCCCCGTGTTGACTTGCTCCATGCACCCACAGGGAGAAGTGGTATCGATGGGCGTCTATTTGGAGGAAGGAGCCTACGGCTTTGGACACGGTCTTGTCTATTCATTCCCAGTGACCTGCTCCAATGGTAGCTGGACGATTGTCAAGGACCTTCACATCCAAGACGCATCACTCCCATTCCTTAAGGACACTGAGCGAGAGCTGCAACAGGAGAAGCAGACTGCGTTTGCCTTTTTGGGTCTCTCGAGTTGAGAACCCTTCTTCTTCTTCTTATGCTTTCTTCTTTGACGAAGTTCAAGGGGGGGGGGTGTTGTGATGGTAGGCAAACAAAAAGAAAAGAAAGAAAGAAAACAGGTCTTGTTAAAGGGAATGTGAAATAAATAAATGTGCACAAAGGTATCATGATGAGATTGCTGTCCCACAGCTTTTTAAGATAAAAAAACAATCCCATCTCAACACATTTCATCGTGTGATTGACATGTGTCGTTTAACAATCACCAGGAGCCCAGTCATTGGAGAGGAAAGAAGAAGAAGAATAGAAGAAGAAGAAGCTTGTCAGTTGGTCATCCCTGTGAGCGTCAAACGCGTCGCTACATTTGTTGTTTTCTCCTGATTGGCTAACAATTAACCGTTTGATTTATTACTGGCGCAACATTTAATTCTCTGATTTTTGAGTGGCGGACCAACAAACTTAATTAGCCGTTATCAGAGGAGCTCCTTTTCTCGCCGATAGTGGGTGGGGGGCCTTTCCGACATGGGAAGGAGGAGGTTTGCGCCGATGTCACAACGAATTATTTAAGCACGATAGCCAGAGATATAGCTTCACTTTTATTATTTATAAATAAACATCATTGTTCTTCTTCTGGCCTTCCTTTCTTTTTAGAAAAAGAAAAGAAAAGAAAAGAAAAGGTACCCCATAACATCCCATTTCGTGTTACACAAAGTCCGTCTTCCTTTTCGTTGTAGTTGAACATACAACGAAAAGAGGAAGTAAGGAAGAACTTTGCCCAGAGTGTGTTCCTCACCCCCCCCCCTCTCTCTCTTTCTCAGTTCCACAACAGTTAACAACTTGAACATACCCCCTTGTAGCTACAAAGATGGGCTTTTTGACCGAAGGCAATACGCTTGGATGGGAGGAAACCAAGAAAGTGGCTGATTACATCAGACGACACGGAATTATTCAGTTCTTGCACATTTATGAGACCACCAAGTCGAGGACGCGCGACTGCTTAATGTTTGGGGATGAAATTGAGTATTTGCTGTTGTCTTTGTACGAAGAGAACAAAAAGGCATTGTTGAGTCTGCGTGGGCCAGAGATTCTGGAGCAGCTCGAAGAAGAATCAGAACAGAACGGGTTGGTGTGCGCCCGCACAAATGCTGCAACACGTACCTGTACACCGAAGCACTTTTACTTACATTACTTCACTCCAGAACACCTACGAGCTTGTGGAGGCCTGAATATGCAGCATATATGCTTGAAGGTAGATAAAGTCTCATTTTTCAGAAACAAACCATTCTTTCTTACTCTCCATGCGCGACCCCTCTAACACTGTAATCTCATTTCATTGCAGGAACACCCGGGTTTCCCTATGGAGGTGCCATCTCCGATCTACGCACAGTGCAGGTTTTCACCCCTTGTCTTAGAATGATTTGGTCTTTTCTTCATTGTTGTTGAATTCATTGGTTTTCGGGAATGTTGCAGCCGAACATGGAACTGCGTAGACGCACTGTGAAGAAACTGCTCAAGCCCAACGAACATATTCTAACCATGGGCGGGTTCCCCCTCTTTGGTGCCCTGGGTCAACAATTCACAGACCCTTACCATCCCCCCAACGGACCTATTGCTCAATCCCTTTTCACACCCGATGAGCTCATCTTCCCACACAATCGCTTCTCGTAAGTACCTGCAAGCCTTTCAACAGGAATTTAGAAGTGGTAGGATGGCCTTATAAACTCATTTTTTTTGAATGCACTACAGCACTTTGACTCGCAACATTCGCGAGAGGCGCGGGTCCAAAGTGTGCATTAGGGTTCCTGTCTTCAGAGATGTCAATACCAAGCCCCCCACACCCCCACCACCCCCTGAAGAATGTGGACAGGTTGGTCTTGAGAATAATAGAGAGTTATTATTTATTATATAATCTTAATTACTTGTTGTTGTTATGAAGGATTGCTCACAGAATGGGGAATGCTGGGACATTTATATGGATAGCATGGCCTTTGGGATGGGCATGTGTTGCTTGCAGACCACCTTCCAATGTCAAGATATAAACGAGGCTCGCAAATTTTATGACCAACTTGCTGTTGTGTGCCCTATCATGGTAGATAATCATTTGCTTCGCTTTGCTTCGCTTTGCTTCGCTTTGCTTCGCTGTTAATGTATATTTGACAAGTTTTGATCAAGGTTGATACATTTTCTTATGAACTTGTTTCTTTCATCTGTAGTTGGCTTTGACAGCAGCATCGCCAATTTACCGTGGTTATCTCTCGGATATAGATGCACGGTGGAGCGTTATATCTGCTGCTGTGGATGATCGCACGCCGGAAGAGCGAGGGCTTAAACCACTGAAACACAACAAGTTTGTTATCAACAAGTCACGCTATGATTCCATAGATTGCTATATCTCCACCGATGAGGCTCTAAAAGACTCCTATAACGATCTACCACTTGTTTATGACAAGGAAATTTATCAACAGCTTGTGGATGCTGGTATGTTTGTTCTCTACCACCCGTCTCCTAACATTTTGGCTCGTTGTTGCTTGCTTGAGACAGAGCTAATTAATGGTTCAACAAATCTTATATAATATAAAACAGGGATAGACGACAGATTGGCACGTCATTTGGGTCATTTATGGATCAGAGACCCACTGGTTGTGTATTCGGACAAGGTAGAGCTTGACGATACAAAGTACTCCGATCATTTTGAAAATATTCAGTCTACTAATTGGCAAACTGTGAGATTTAAGGTATAATGTCCCATTGCTTCCTTCTCACTGGGGCATTCAACTAATCCCCCCCCCTCTCTATCTACTTGCAGCCTCCTCCTCCCGGATCTTCTATTGGATGGCGCACTGAATTCCGCCCGATGGAAGTGCAGGTGCCTACTGTCTCTTTTCAATATAATGTTTCTATAACGGCCTATGTTCCTATTGTGCTCATATGATTGCATCACCACGAACAGTTGACAGACTTTGAGAATGCTGCATTTGTAGTCTTTATGATTCTGCTTACGCGCACGATCCGTTCTTCCAACCTTAATTTTTACATTCCTATCTCCAAGGTACTGCTGCTTCTCTCTCTCTGCTCTCTCTGCTCTCTCTAATGAACCCCATAGATCGCCCTTGACATCTAATTGCTGCCGCGGCGCTTCATATATGAAAGGTTGATGAGAACATGAAGCGCGCGGAGAAGAGAGGCGCAGTGACAGAAGAAAAATTCCATTTCCGCAAAAATGTCACACGCTCGCAAGATGACGATTCCTTTGAGCCCATGACGATCAACCAAATTATAAACGGATCCGTATGCCCCTCCCTCCCTCCTTCCTACTGCTATCATAATCATGTATGAGCTGATATCATGTCTATCAACTGTGTAGGACTCTTTCTGTGGGTTGATCCCGTTGATCTACCAATATTTGGATACCATCAACGTGGACCTTGAGACACGAGCCCTCATTCAGAACTACCTACAGCTCGTCAGCAAACGCGCATCTGGTTTGTCCCTCCTCAAACCACCAAACCACCAAAACTAATAATAATAATAATAATAATGTTTTCTGAACAGTCAGAGCTAAAATGCCTTTCCTTTCCTTTTTTCTTTTTCTTTTTGTTCGAAGGAGAGCTTATGACTCTGGCGACGTGGCTGCGTAAGCTCGTGCAGGAGCATCCGTCCTATGCCGGCGATTCTGTGATTACCCCAGAGATAAACTGGGACGTCGTCAAGCACTGCTTGGCAGTGACCGATGGCACCATCTCGGCGCCCGAGCTATTCGGCGACTTGCCTGTGCACCATCAGCAGCCCTTAGCCTAAGGGACAGCAGCATCCAGCTGGTGGGGAGAGGGGACAGTCTTCTGTTGTTGTTTTTTGCAAAGAAGAAAAAAGATTCTTGTGTGTATGTGTGTGGGTGGAGGGGCTGACTGCCTAAACATACAAAGGTTTTTTTTTAGTAGAAAGAAAAGCTGTTGTTGTTGTTGTTTGGTGATGGCCATCACCCACCCACACCCTTTGCCATAAGGAATAAATATATAACCGAAATGAGAAAAGAAAAATATTTTTTTTGGTTGTCAATTTTCGGAAGAAGGCTTCAATGGATATTGTTGTGGTCGCGAAGCCACCGTTCTAAAAATATGGATGTGA
>CDFI01095732.1:0-14771 GCA_000826405.1 Acanthamoeba divionensis | reverse complement strand
TTAAATTCTGGGATATTTCCTAAATCGGCAGTTTTCTACATTCCAACTCACAGTTCGGTATTTTTCGGGACTCTAACTCCGGTACGAAGAAAAACAGGGGAAGGGCTGAGAGCAGAGCTTTTTATTGCTTGCAAGCTTTAATCGTTCTCTCTTCTTCCCTTCCTTCCTTCCCCTCCTTTCTCATTTTAGTGTTTGATCTATCTTGGCCCAGTTGCACTCATGAGTTCCAAGAAGGACACCAAGAAGCGCTCCCTTGAGGAGGAAGCGGAGAAGAAGAAAGACAAAGAACAACACGAAAAGAAGAAGAAAAAGTTGTCCAAGAAGGACAAAGGAGAGAAAAAGCAGAAGAAGGACAAGAAGAAGGAAAAGAGCAAAAAGAACCAGGATTCCGAAAAGAAGAAAGAGAAGGTACGTTCTGAACCTCGGTTGTTGTTTGACTCCAATCTCCTTCATCTCAATCGCTAATCTCCAAAATTTACTTGATAATCAACAGAGCGGAGATGATTCAAAGGTAATGGAGGTGGTGGCCACCACCAACGGAGTGAGCGCCAATGGCCATGCCAACGGCAATGACGACGATGACGACTACTCCTGGGCTGATCTCAAAGAGAAAGAAGAGAAAGAGGAAAAGCAAAGTAAGTCACATCTTGTCCCCCTTTGTAATTCAATCAAAATTTGCATTTCATTTGAGAATCTCCATTCCAAAATATAAGAGATGCTTCTTCTAATGGCTCATGATTACTGATCAGTTTTTCTCATTTCTCTCAAATGACAACAAACAGCTGGTGCTCCTTTCACAAATTTCAGAATTACACCAGAAACCATCAAAGTTTTGATAGAAAGAGGATTCAAGGGACTCTTCCCCATCCAAGAGAAGACCTTTGATGCCATATACGACGGCAAAGACATCATTGGAAGAGCCCGCACAGGGAGTGGCAAGACCTTATCCTTTTGCCTTCCTGTGGTCGAAAAGCTTCAATGGTATTCCTCTCTCACTCATACACACATGACAAGACAACTCACATGAAGCCTACTTGTAACGTAGTTCAATGACACAACCTGCAAATACGAGAAACGACGGCCGCCATCCAGTGGTCCTTGTCTTGTCCCCCACTCGCGAGTTGGCACGCCAGACCGCGCAGGAGTTTGACAAATGTGGAAGACTCCTGTCAGCTGTTTGTATCTACGGAGGGGCTCCTTATCTTCCACAGCAGAGCGCTTTGAGGAAAGGAGTTGACATTGTTGTTGGAACACCAGGCATGTACCTCAGTCTTTTTAAAACTGTTCAGGAATTCTAAACATGAACCAAATCACAGGCAGAGTGATTGATATGATAGAGAGAGGTTCTCTCAAACTGGAAAGGATAAACTATGTGATTCTGGATGAAGCAGATGAGATGCTTAACATAGGCTTTCAAGAGGCCATCGATCAAATCCTTTCCAAAGTGCCCCCTCCAGACAAACGCCAGACGCTGCTTTTCTCTGCTACAATTCCTCCATGGGTACTTGTTATCCCCTTAAGTATTGTTATTGATCCCAATCCCACACGGCCCTTAAGGCTGGTCTCCGCAGACGTTTCCTCTATCGGCAAGGTTTCATATCTGGTCGATGGAAGTGTTAATCGACTGCATCGCACCTTTTCGGTGTTCATGGAGACCACCAGAGTCATAGCCGTGTAAAATCAGCCATCAGATATTTCTCTAATCTCGCATTTTTATGCCCAAAGCCAAGAAATAGCGAAGGGGTTTCCTCTTTGTTATTTTTATATTCCGTTTTGGGCTTGCGAAACAGAGGAACATTCATTTATAGTGCATGTTTTTCATATATGCAGTAATAGTATTAATATTGCTTCTCAATTTAATAGGTTGAAGAAATCTCCTCCAAACACATGAGGAAAGAGAATATTGTAAGAGTTGATCTTGTGGGTAACAGTAAGATCAAATCCGCACTAGAAGTGCGTCATTTGGCCATATGTTGTCCTCCTGCGGTTAGAATGTCCACGCTAGCTGATGTTGTCAAGGTAAATCCTCACAAGGTCACAAAGGCAGGGCGTAATCTATAACGAGGTGCTAATAATTTAAAAAAAAACAAAAAAAAAACAGGTTTATGGCGGCAGCGGTCGTACAATCGTATTTGCGAATACTAAAGCTGAAGCAAATGAGTTGGCTGTAAACTCATCATTGAGACAAGGTACAGACGAAGCTGTAATTTGCAATTGGCATATCCTTTTCTTACATCTGGGTATTGTGTGCAGAATGCCAGGTGTTGCATGGTGATATTGCTCAGGCACAGAGGGAAGTAACGCTTCAAGGCTTCCGTGAGGCCCGCTTCAAGTGCCTTGTTGCTACCGATGTTGCTGCACGTGGCCTTGGTAACTCACTTGCAACTATCTTTGTTTGCTTCTTTGACCAATCATTAACGTTTACTTGTCTCACGGGTGCAGATATTCCCGACGTGGACCTGGTGATTCAGTGCGAACCTCCCCGTGACAAAGACACATATATCCACAGAAGCGGCCGCACAGCACGCGCAGGGCGCTCTGGCACATGTATAACATTCTTTACCAAACGCGACGTACGTGATGGCGCACTCAAACGTCTAGAACATGGTAAGCAAGCTCCTTTGCTTCTGTGTTCTCCAGTTCGTTTTGACTGATATTCTTTTCTGCCACCAGCTGCTGGTGCAAAGTTTGAGCAGATTGGCACCCCCCAACTGTCTGACCTCATCCACTCAGCAGCTGAGGCGGCAGAAGACCAATTGGACAAGGTCCACGATGACATGATAGAAGCCTTTATGCCCATTGCTAACAAACTCATCCAGCAAAAGGGTAACTGACGTGTCATTATTTTCGGCTTTTGAGTACTTAAATTTTCTAACCTTGTCTTCTCGCGTGTACAGGTGAAGCAGTGGCTCTGGCAGCAGCATTGGCAACCATTTCTGGTTACACACAACCCATGGCAAAGAGATCTTTGCTATCATCTCAAGAGGGCTTCGCTACTGTTCTTATCAAAAACTCTTTCCCGATCCGAAGCTTTGGATTTGTGATCTCCATACTCAAGCGGTACCTGGGCGAATCCGAAGGAGCCCAAGTGAAGGACATTGAAGTCTGTCAGGTAATAAGTGAATGGATGAACATGATGAGTGAATATGTTTCTTACCAAACTCCCTTTCTTATAGGATGAGCACTTGGCGGTGGCTGATATTCCTTCCGAGTTTGTGAAGAAATTGTTGGCACAGAAGATGTATGGACACGAAATTAGCGTGGCAACTGAAATCCCACCACTGCGGGAGAGAGAAATGAGAGAAGACGGCCGAGGAGGAAGAGGCGGATATGGTGGCCGAGGCGGCTGGGGAGGAGGAGGAAGAGGCGGCTACGGCGGCAGGGGCGGCGGTGGGTGGGGTGGAAGAGGCGGATATGGTGGCAGCAGAGGCGGTGGTGGTTATGGTGGTGGCAGCAGAGGCGGCGGATATGGTGGTGGATATGGAGGAGGTCGTGGTGGTGGTGGTGCAGGAGGAAGAGGAGGCGGCCACCGAGGATTCTAAGCTGTTTATTCTCCATACCAGCCCTCTTTTTTTCATGATCTCACATAAACCTATTTATTTATTTATTCTGCAATCAGATGTGTAGGTTTTTTTTTGATTATTTATTTATTATTTATTGTTTCTTTTCGTCCAACAGTTTGTAGTGTTGGACCCAGGCGGGCTTGTAGTCCGTGCGCAGTCTGATGTAGTCGAGCACATGCGAGCGGCTCAGTGTGTTGAGGCTCGACTCGTCGACGAGGGTGCGCAGCTGGGAGGGTCCCACAAGATGGATGGACGCCAGGTCGCTGAGCAGATCATAGGAGTCGACGACCCGCCCGAACGGGAAGTGCGCCATCACGCACTGCTTGTACTCCTGCATGTCCCTGTATGAGAGTGTGTGTGTGTGTGATGATCCCACGAGCACGTGGTGGTGGGTGCTCGTCAGCCATGATGATGAGTGATGGGGCATGTTCAAATGTTCTTTTACCGTTTTAGTTTCATCCCGCCCATTCCTTGACTCACTTGGTACTTTTTGAAATGCTCCAGCAACGCTCTTTTGGTGGGAGAAAAAAAAACACAGTTAGAACAAATCACACACACAGAGAGAGAGCAGAGAGGTGTATGGTTAGCCATAAGCCTGAGAGAGTGTGTGTAGGCTAGTGTGTAGTGTGCAGTGTGAGAGAGACTTTGAGGTCATCGTTGCTCTTTTTGGGCTTACCTCAAGATCCTCATGGCCAATGTTTCTAGTACGTGCTCCACGTTTTTGCCGTCCAGGTTTTGGCGAATGTTGTTGGCCTTGTGTAGCCCCCCAAAAAGTGATGTTAAGGAGAGAGATTTAGGGAAAATAGTTTAACAGCACCATACAGCGACAGAGAGCAGAAGGAAATGAATGTGAACACCTGTGATGTCAAGTATGAGATTGCATTTGTGCAAGCTGGCGTCGCCCGGTTGATTGACGCTATGTCATCATCGCTTAACCGAAAATCTGAAGCGCGCTGATCAGCCGCCAAGTGCTTCTCGACGCCAGCCACAATCACTGCTCACATCAAGCACAGAAATCGAAGAAGGCCACAATAACTTAACAAAAATGACTTCAACACACACCATACAAATAATAATAATGATGATCTCTGAATTGGAAAACGAAAAGAGGAAAGTGTGTACAGTTAAGAGATAGCTCTAGGCCTTCGCATATCTTGTCCTCCAATAATGTGAGCAAGTTTGTTTTCTTTTCTATGCATTCTGCATAGACAGCAGTTGATTGAGATACATAGCTTGCCTGTGCATAAGTCATCATTAAACTGTCATATATACTTCATCATCATCATCGTAATAAGATGGAGAAGAGTACTATTTGAACATGAAAGTGGCGCTGGAGGAGGATAACAATCTGATTGACCTGCTGGGCGATCTCAAAGAATTCCCCCTTACCTGGTCGCGATGCCCCTCGCAATGGCGCCAGCGCCCTGCCACAGGGTTGGAGAGAACGATCGATGGTTTATGGTTAACAAAATGAGATATTAACTAAAAAGAAGGGCAGTTGGAAACAGTACCCATCCAGAGCAGGACAAAGATAACTGTGGCCAAGATGTTCCAGCAAGGAATTGAAAATGCGGTACAAATTTTTGGCACTGTTGTGTTGATGTTTGTTTTGTTAGCTGAAGCACTAAGAAGGGCGGCCCTTCTAAGTTACTGAAGTATTCGCTCTCTACATACAGGTCTTCCTTTTTTGATAGTTTGATGCATCTATCAACAGCCTTTTCATTACAATGGATGAAGTGAAGCACTCGTTCTAACTCCCCTAGCTCGCCCACCCTTTTGCCTAACATAGATGTTGCCTAAGAAAAAAAGACCACATTTAATAATTACAATCATAGGAATTCAATCAGGATGTACAACGTACTTTTGATTTCGCTGTCAAAGTGGAAGCAATGTCTCCAAATACGTTGCCAAGAGTTAAATTTTGTTTGCTTGCTATTTCTGCTTCCTGTGTTTATAGCTAGGAGGTTAATTTCTTGTCTCCAGAAAGAACATATTGGATAGGAGGTAAGCATACCCGACGCAGGGCATCAAGTTCATTTGTGTACAACATCTTCAAGCAGAGTAACTCTTTGTCAAGATAACTTTAGTATAACGACCAGAAAAGAATTATCGTCAGGAGAAACCATGTAATGTTTATCCAGCATACGAAATTATTGATGAAGTTTGATTGATCTTACTCTTCAGTGTAACCACAGAAAAGGGAATCGACCATGGCAGGAAAATCTAAATCTGTCTATTAGAGAATGGAAGATCAAACATGTTTTAAGTTCTTTCTTCAAAAGGAATTTGAGCGGGGAAATATTTAAACTTACCTTATAGCTTTGAAGCAAAGCCACTAGCGACTGAGTATTTTCATAGAGAATAGATAATAGCCTTAAATAGGCCAGCAAAGAGTCTGCTGTTTCTGTGTGTCGAAGCATATGCTCGAGAAATAATCCTATCTGCAAACATTAATACAGCATTAGTAGAGGTACTCACTGTAAAAGCGATGCAGGCTGCTTACGCTCTGTTCAAAAATTCGTTGAGATAGCTCGCGCACAACCATTGGTGGCTTTGGGAATACTTTCGTGATAACTTCATACTCCTCACGTACAGAATCTATTCGTCAATATAAGAATCAGTACAACAACTGGCAAATGTTATTCTATCTAAAACTTTGCAAACCCATTATTTCTCCAAAGAAAGTGCTTATTTTAGCTGCTTGTGATTCGACGTCAACAGAGCTAATGCTCTTGGTCCTTTTTGATGTTGACTTGTGGTGTCCACGTGGTGTTATTTCTTCATCATATATTTCGACAGCCTCAGTTCCAAGAAACAGCTTAAGTTGTGCAATATATCGCTTTATGCACGACCCACCCCCGTTGAACTCGAATAATATGTCTGCACATTCCTGTAACCAATCCAATAGATGTAAGGCAGGGACGTAAAGAGTATGAGGCTAGGTAACGTGCCTTCATGGAATCATAGTCTCGTTTCGCTGAGGCCTTTGTGAACTTCGTTAGCAAATAATTTTCCAGCTTATTGCTCTCAGCTTCGACTTGCTCCTTGCCCTTTTGAAAGGAACATATAAATGGTGCCACATTAAGTTCATAATATTGAATGCCTGGAAACTATATCAGAGAGAAAAGATTGAGAGTACTTTTTTAGTTCTTAACAGCAAGTTCTCAGTCATTTGAATCGGGTCATTTTCATGAGCGTCTTCAGAAGCGTTTTCTTGAGATTTTGCTCGTGAACGTTCCGTTCGCGATGCTGATACCTAAGGGAATGAGAAAGAGATAAGTTTAATTAATGCAAGGCCGTGCTGTAGTATGTGTATATATAATGAGAGATTTGTTGGTTCTTCGCTTACCTCTTCTTCAGCCCTCTCTAGCTCCTGTGTGAGGCCAGTCAGCTTTTTGAGAAGCTGCGCACGCTGTTTGATCTGTTCTTTGTCATAAAAGACTTCTGATTTCACTTCCTCGGAATTCAGCTCCATAAAGTAGTTGATCAATTCTAAATATTAGATAAGTTAAAAGGAAAACGAAGATATTACATAAATTAGAAGCTTTTGAAAAACTCAGCGTTCCAAACAAATGTGTCAGTAGAAGTGAGCTGTAAGTTACCAATGGCTTCGTGTGCTGTGTTGCGCTGTTTTTCCACGGTTTGTAGACGGTCTCCTATGCGCACTGCAATGTTCCCCACATGACTTATACGCTGGTCAAGTTCTTTGAATGCATTTAAATTCCTCTTTTAAAAAAAGAGAATTGGGATGTTAGATAGATAGATAGTCAATATCGAGCAAAAGGGCATACATTAAATAGCTTGTTTTGCTCTAGGATTCTGGATTGGTAAACTTGTTCTTCTTTTGCACATTCATCTGTAAGCTTCACAATCTTTTGACCAGCCTGTGTGTTGCGAGCAGAGAGATGTATGGTTAGAGGATGGTCTGGACACACAACACGCACACATACGAGAGAGAGAGAGAGAGAGAGAGAGAGAAGCACTAGATCCCCTCTCCCTGCCAAAAAGCAGCAGTGGGAAGGGCAAACCTGATCGCGAAGATACTGAAGATCTGCAAGGGTCTCTTCGAACAGGTCCACAAATGGCCCTGTAGTGAAATATGCTCCTTCTGTAAAAAAGAGTGCTTCTTAGTAAAATGTTTGAGAGCTGCAGTAAATGGCTTGGTTACCTTTACGAGGACTGCGTCCCTTTCTTGAGCTTTCCTCTTCTTGAAGAGTAAGCTCATATGCAAGCCTTCTGCTGATGGTGTCCACAAAGTCCCCCACATCAAAGTTATCCACCTTGCAAGTAGAGAAGTTAGTTTGGGGGGGGGGTGCCATGAGCTTAGAAAGAAAGATGCGAATCTCGTCCTGGAAAGGGGGTGCAACCTGAAATCGTTTGATGTCTGTCCAATCCATTGGCACGATGTAAGTTGTACACAAGCAGGGGGGGGTGGCGGTAAACACGTTTAAGGTGGCGAAATTTCGAGGGAGGCCAAAAGGTGGGGGCTGACCTGCGGAGCCCTTCTTTTTCCTTTCCTTCTCTCTCTTCCATCCCTATCGTCTATTGTTACGCCAGGAGGGACCGTAAAGATGGCCACGCAGACTTCCGCCGTTGCCGCTCCTAAGAGCAAGGCCAATAACCCCATGAGGAAACTCAGAATTGAGAAGCTCATCCTCAACATTTGCGTTGGTGAGAGCGGTGATAGGCTTACAAGGGCTTCCAAGGTGTTGGAGCAGCTGTGCGGTCAGACCCCCGTTACTTCCAAGGCCCGTTTCACCATCCGTAGTTTTGGCATTAAGAGGAATGAAAAGATTTCCGTTCATGTCACCATCAGAGGCGAGAAGGCTGAGGAAATTCTCGAGAAGGGCTTGAAGGTAAAGGAGTACGAATTGAACCAGAGGAACTTCAGTGACACTGGTTGCTTCGGATTCGGTATTGATGAACACATTGATCTGGGCATCAAGTACGATCCTCAAATTGGTATCTACGGTATGGATTTCTACGTCGTCCTTTCTCGCCCTGGTCTTCGTATCACCAAAAGGAGAAGGTGCCAAGGCCGTATTGGTCTCAATCACAGGCTCAGGAAGGCTGATGCTATCAAGTGGTTCGAGGACAAATTCGATGGTGTTGTTCTGCGCAAGAAGTAAATGGCCCCCCCTGCTCCCCTCAACAAGTCCTTGTTCAAAATAAATATTTAACTTGACAAAACCATGGCTGCATTTTCGGTAAATGTGCTTAAATTTGCACCCCTCAGCTAATTTAACCACAATAAAATAACTCTCCATGGTATGGTTAACAAAGTGATGAACTTACGCCCCATACATTTGTGTTTTGAACAATCCCCCCACCTTACGAAAACATTAAAAAACAAAAAAAGTTTTGGGAGTGATATTTATTTGGTTAAAAAAATGTACAAGCAAGTTTGTATGAGAAAAGGGAAATCAAATCGTCAAACATTGGCCGCGTAGTGCCTCCTCGCGCATCATCATCGTGTTCGTGGATCTCGAGCTGAGGGAATTTAAAGCAAAACATAGCCGTTGCTGGGCTTGCCTCTCACTGACGTCAATCTCTTGGAATAGTAATCCTTCAGCACTGAATCCTTGGCGAACTTGCGCAGCTCGCCTGTCGCTGGATCGAGTTGGAGGACATAAATGAATTGCGGCTTCTCGCGTAGGAAATCGGGCAAGCTCTTGTTCGAAGAGATGTCCTCTTGCTTGACAAGGTAGTGCTTGACCTTCTCATAGGGATCATCGTCCACGTAGGCCACAGCAAAGAGACCCGGAAAGTTCTCACTGAATCGTATGACAAACGTGCCCACTTCCTCATTCTTCAAAATCTCATTACAGGCGTTCTTTGTGATGAACCCATAAATTAATCTGCAGTTGGACAAAGAGAGAGCATTAGTAATTATGAGCACCACCGACATTAACAATGCATCTTGATGGATCGAGCATGCGTACCCTGTAAACCACATATTCGCTATGTGCCGCTTGAAGCGCAGAGTTTGCACAACCTGCCCAAACCAAGACCAGAACTTTCCTGCTTGCTGCTGCGTTACCGTCATCTGACCGCCTGTAGCACAATTAATTGCATCATCGGTTAGTAATTAAATCTTTCAAAAAAAAAAGTATGTGCATGCTAAGATGAAGATGCACATGATGAAGAAGAAGAATGATGATCTCTTTTACACGTACTAAAGAATTTGTAGTGGATGTACTGAAACTCCCCATGATTGAGGCGCCGTGAGGGCCTGCCTGGCTCCTGCCTCGTGGCCTTCAAGAAGTGAGTGTGTGTCACATTCGCCAGGTGCTGCCAAGGGATCTCATTCTGTGGATTCGTGAAAACAAGCAAGCAAGCAAACAAACGTGTTCGTAAGTATACACTTCTTACATCTCTCTCTCTCTCTCTCTCTCTCTCTGTGTGTGTGTGTGTGTGTGTGTGTGTGTGTGTTACCAACCTGTACTCCAAACGCTTCAAACAACAACAGCTTGCTTGCCGCTTCGCACCACTGACTTTCGTTTGTGATAACAATAATAGGGCTCGAGCCAGCACTCTCTATAGTGTGTGTTCCACCGTTCTGTCCAAGCGTCACTTGGACGGCAAACTTCAGATAGACCATTGACATTCTCGTTGACACGTTGAGCTTAATATTGTGAAAGAGAGAGACACGCTTTGTGGCGTCCATGCCTTGAACTTCGTTTTCTATGGGCTTCTTGCTCTTCCAATTCTTCTCCTCTGCCACAAGGATCGCCTTCACTTTACTTATATTCTGAATGTTGACGTTGGAGCCCGTTAAAAGCACAAGCACGTAGGTATCTTCCAGAGTCTTTCCCTTGAACAAAACTTGTGGCGTTGGTTGATCGGTGAGGACCAAAGCAGCAATACTGTGATGAAAGAGCCATTTGAAAAGGTGGGTTTAATGAATCTTACGTTTCTTACGAAATTGAGGAAATCTTGGTGTTTGATTGTTTTTTTTTGGGGGGGGGGATAATTATTAGATTACTAACCATGAAGGGGTGGGGCGTGGATTGGCAATTACTTGAAGCTCTTGTCTAAAGAGCTCTATTTTTTGTTGCTGAATTTTGAGTCGCTGAAGAAGCATCCGAAGTTGATGCAAAGCGGGGGGATCGAGAATGACCGAACGGTGAAGACCCTGAACCTCCTTTAATTCCAACTCAATTTGCTGGTTAAGCTTCCATTGTTGTTCCTGGAGTTGTCTCACGCCCTCTGGTTGTGGCTGCAGTACAAGCTGCTGCTGAATTTGCCTCATTTGTTCCATTTGTGTCTCTTGAGTGGTATAGAGTTGCTGGACTTGGTCGATCACCATTCGTGCTTTGGCTTGATCCTGGGAAATGGCTGGAGGTATCGCCTGTTGAATTACCTGCGGTCGTGGTTGAATGGCCTGGCGCTGAAGGCCTTGGTCTTGGAATGATGGCTCGCTTCTTGATCTCTTCGGTCTGGGCGGGCCACTGTCATCGTCATCATCACCGTCGTCGTCGTCCTCATCATCATCCTCAGTAATGTATTCGCTACAAGAGGTTGTCACCACCCCCGCACTCTCTGTCTCGTATTGATCCTCAAGATTGAACTCGGGCCGTTCAAAAGGCACACCAGGTTCTCTAGACAAGCAAAAAAAAAGAAAAAGAAAAATGGTGAGCGACAACGTGGAGAAAAAAGGCCATTTCTCTTGTTTTTACAATTAAAAATTTAGATAATGTCTAAGGCAGCAACATACTCTAGCTGATTGTAGAGCGTTTCTAACACCTCATCCGACAATTCCTTCCAAAACTCGTTACTTAAGTCAGTGTTAATGTCGTCCATTTCTTCTTCCATTCTTAAGCTCGGCACTCACGAGTAACTCGCGCAATAACAAGCGTTTGTGTAATTCTTCTAATTTGGGGCGCGGCCTCTGGTGGTGACCGCAACGGACCGAACCTCAACGGGGCAAAGGGGGGCGGCGGAAATAGGCGGCTTTTGCTTTTGCGCACCACAGATGGATGAGCAAACGCGGCATTCCGGTTATTTTCTGCTTTTTTGTCTTTGTTTAAGTCTGTATGGATCTAGATTAATATGGATTTGATTCAGAAATTTATTGGTTTAACTGAATGAGTTCGAGATAAGATATTTATTTATCTTGATTGTTCGTTTTCATTCTCTAGAATTCTGGTTATTTTCTGGTAGTATCTAGATCTTTTCAACCACGTCAGACAACAAGGTTGACCTTCTTTTCTTTGGGTGGGGCGAGAGCGCTGGATTTCGGCATCAAATAAGAGAATCATCAATGGGCGATCACGCAGCAGATACGCAAGATCAGAAGGTGGCTGAGCCACTCAAATCGTCATCAGAGACAACCACAAGCACAAGCACAAGCACAAGCACAACCACAAGCAAGCATGGAGTAAAGCCATCTCTGTCGATCGATGGTATAAACTTCTTTTTTTTTGGAATAGTTTAATTCAAAATTTCAGACAAATCCAATTGCTTTAACTTGCTTTTCAGTCTTGAACTTGATTAAGACTGCACAGGTCCAACATGGCCTTAGGCACGGTGATTACGCTCGTTACAGGCAGTATTGCACCCGCAGGCTTACTCGGTTGAGAAAATCTTTGGGATTTATGCACGGCAAGGGACGCTTTAACCAAAGGAAGATTGAAATTAAGATTATAACGCAGGACAGGTTAGAATTTTTCTCCTCCGAAGCGAACTCTTCTCTTCATAACATATAATCCCCCCCCCCAAAGTGTCACTCTTCCTGTGCCATCACTTGGTGTACCTTCTTTACTGAGTATTCTATCGATCTATCTTTGCCTAGACACTTGCTTATTCCCCTCTACAATGCCGAGAGAGCTTGGAGCTATGCAATGGAGCTCAAAGAATATTCAGACAACCCCAGAGCGAGGTTTCACTTGATGCGCCGTCTTAAGAAAGCTGTTGAT
Organism: Acanthamoeba divionensis; assembly: GCA_000826405.1. Lineage (NCBI taxonomy): Eukaryota > Discosea > Longamoebia > Acanthamoebidae > Acanthamoeba > Acanthamoeba divionensis. The sequence continues at coordinate 2,290 of CDFI01095732.1, read as the reverse complement.
TGGAGCGACCAGCTGATGTCTCTTTGCGCGGAGACGACTGACGACAGGACCAAGCTAGAAGTGGAGGCCTATGCGTGCTGGATGAGTGGTAATCTGTTGCTGGAACAGGAAGACTGGGGCGAAGCTCTCACGAAGTTTTCACGCGCAAGGTAACTGATACCAATTCAAATAATATAAACTCACCCTTTCAAATTAGTAGTTCACCTTCTGTTGCTCGTAGTGTTACTTATATTTGATGACCATTCCTTTCCATCTCGCAATAGAACTATTTATGATCGTCTTAGCAAAGTTGGAGATGCAGAGACACAAGAAACATTCAAACAAAGAGTTCAAGAGATAGACCCCACAATCAGGTTCTGCAATTACAACTTATCACAAAAAGGAGAGGATTTGAGCGGATTGAGAGCGGGACAGGAAGGACCTGCAGCGGATGTCTTGTTGCAAGCTAAGCTTGATGTAATTCCCTGTCCTTGTTTCATACCTCTGTATCTCTGTCTCTCCTTCACACCGACATATACCATATCAAGCTAATATGGCTATTGTCTTTTGATCTTCAGAAAGTCTTAGCTGAAACAAGAAAGAAGCATGGAGAAACAATGAAGGAGGTATCATGGTGCCGCAAAACAGTTCCGATCAAATCCGACAAGCTTCGCGAGTACATCCTTGGTGCACAGGAGCGCATTTTCGAGGTGGAAAAGGTTGATTCACTAGATGCCAAGCTTGAACTATACGACAAGTCATTCATCTCTCTCAACGACGCACTCAACATTATCCGCGATGACCTTCGACAGTTTGCCGTACGTTTCCAATAACAGCGTTCCCTCCAACATAACATGCTTGGCAACTCTTTCATTGTTGTGATGAAGCTAATGAATTATATCTCCTTCTCCTTTGATTGAACATTATCATTAGTCTGGCCAGAAAAAGAATTTGAAAGTCGAGCAACAGGAGTCTGAGCTGCGCTTTTTGAGAGATTATGTTTCCTATTTGAAGCTTTCTAAAACGGTTGACCGCAACTTATTGCTTGTCAATTCTCTTATTGAAAAATTGGAGACAAATGGTTTGTTATTCTGGGACTCGAATTAGTTATGTTCTTGGTAATCCAGTACACTAACACACTAACACACACACACACACACTCACACAGCCAAAGGAGATAACAAACAGAGGCCTCCCAATCCAAAAGAAATTGTGAAGCTTTACGATACACTTATTCAGGTGTGTAAATATTTGCTGCTTTTGATAGTCTCTTCCTTCACTTGAAAGTCACTATATATAACCTTGGTTCCTTCCCCTTTCCTCAAATTATCTTTAGAACGTTAGTGAAATGACTGATCTCCGAGACGCGGACGAGGATGAATACCACAAGGAAATCGCTGCTAAGTCCATCACATTTAAGGCATTCAGGTATTGCGTTGCTTCATTCAAAAAAAAAAATGTTAATCCAACAGGGAGCAGTCAAACACATTACATGTTGTTTTGACCAAATGGTGGTGTTGGTGTGCAATGATAATGATGATAATAATAATAGGTGTTACTATGTTGGCTGCTCATATTTCGGTGCTTCCAAGTGGGGCGAGACTCTGGCCTTGTTCCAGCGCGCTATGGACTACACCAAGTCTGCAATTTCCCATCACGAACTTTGCGCCAAGCCCTCAGAAGTAAGTCCCCTCTCTCTCTGCTCTCTCCATTCCGAGGTTGAGTTGTTTCATTGACACACACACACACACACACACTGTTCATTCTTGTTGCATAAAAGGCCGACATTGCGGCGCTCAAGCGTCTGGAGGCGAAAGTGCGTGGCAAGAAATGCGCAGCACAGGCAAAGGCCTCTATGGAATCAATTCCCCAAGCTGACCAACAGGTCTTTAGCCCCTTCCCCCCCCCTTCACCTTCACCTTCTTCATTCTTCACCTGGAAGCAAACCTGACCCCCATATGTCTGTAATGTATACATAGGAGGAGTTGCAGACTCCTAGAGAATCAATTTTGCAGAACTTGGACAGCTTCAATTTGGATCCCAAGATTTTGAAGGGCCAGCTGATCGATTTCCCTCCCGACTTTGCGCCCATCCCTTGCAAACCGATACTCTTTGATCTGGCCCTCAATTCTATTGAGTTCCCAGACCTCACCAACAGGAAGAAAGCGAAAGGCGGCTTCTTCAGCTTCTGGAGATCTTGAGAGGAAGAGGAAGAGGAAGAGAAGGGGAACAACCTCGATACATACACACAACTCTATATGCCAGCAGAAGCCACACAGATTCACTTCGCTGTGTAGTGTCATGTCATGTC
>CDFI01095671.1:0-11342 GCA_000826405.1 Acanthamoeba divionensis | reverse complement strand
CACAAAATTGTCAGAGAGTTGTTTAGAGGGAGATGAATTAATTACAAACCCACTAAGACACACACATAATGTTTATCTGAAATTGGATCCTTAGGAGCCATTGAAGGGAGTGAAAAACTGCCTCTGGCGGTAGATGCCCAGACACTTCTTGACCAGAATGAGTTCCTTCACGATTGGAATCAGTTGCTGAGGGTCCACCATGACCTGGCGAGTCTGATGCTGAAGGCTGGAGCGTTGCTCAGAGAGGCAAGCCATAGCCAAGGCCGTGTCTCGTGCTGCACGTTTCCTTACCTCCTCCAGCGAAGTACTAGCTAGCTCTCCTCTGCTTGCTCTGGCTCCTCCTCCTCCTCCTTGTTCTTGTTCTTCCCTTCTTCTTGCCATCCCACATTTGGAAGCAGTCAGTTGCATCATCTCTTTCTGGTGTTTCCTCTTTATTTTCAAGAAGTTAGTAGGAGGAGGGAAATGGAATAAATAAATAACTCACTAGTGTTACAACAGTGCAAGAAAGAAAGAACAAGATGATGAAGATGAAGGAAGAGAGGTTTGTCAAAAAATAAAAGCAAAGAAAGGACCCATCATCAATCAATCAATCATCCGTTTCAATTGAAGCTTCACTTATGCATCCTTTTATTTATGTATTTGAGAGAAGAGAAGAGAATTAATTATAAATTATAATGTGTGAGAATCAAAACAATCTTTTTGAATTGAATTTCTGAAGTTCTCTTTCTCTTATGATACATAAATAACGGAATGAATGAATGAATGCAAACGATTGAGATAGTGAGATTCATCAATCTTTTAAGGAAGGAAAAACATTAACTTACCTTGATGGGTTGGTGAGGAAGATGATGATCTCCTTCGGCGTCTCCTCCTTTGCCGTTGTTGTTCTTGTCTCTCTTTGATCTCCTTTTGCCTGGGCTCTCTGATTCCTTGGCTGTCTTCTCCTTCTTTTCACAATCCTTCTCTTTCAATTTGTCTCTTTTGAAAAAGCTCAAAAACCCTTTCTTCTTCTCCAACGTTATATTATCTTCTTTGGTCTCTTTGGGAATTGCTTTTTCTGTGTTGTTCTTCTTTTCTTCACTGTTATTCTCATCTTCAGGATTGTTTCCATTGATTTTCTCGGTTGCTCGCTCGCTCTTCTCATTATGTTGGACCTCTTTCATTTTCGTTTCTTCATCATTCTTTTGCATTACTTCACATTCCTTTTCTTGAACGACATCTTTTGTAATTCGAGGTGTAGAAGGGGTTGCTGCTTCACCGTCCTCAGCCTTATGCTTCATCAACTCTTTGGCTGCCGACGTTTGATAGGTGAATGCCTGACAGAGAGTTGAATTTAGCTTCTAGTTCCTTAAATTGTGTTAATTAATTGTTTGTAGTGGCTTTTAAAGGTACCTTGCCCTCTTTGGATAATTGTGTGGCGCGTTGAATTTGTCTTCCCCACTCAACCTTATCTTCCATTGAGTTTGCACGAAACTCAAGCAGTGCACCTCCACCTTCGTTGTTATTAGAGTCTGCCACAGTAATGACAAATATGCAATCCTCATCCGAAGAGTCACTCCCACGTGGTGATCCTGCTCCACACAATACAAGCAGGTGTGTTAAAATGGAATTCTACAAATATGGCTCTCCATTCTGGGTCTGTTACCTCTAGTTCTTTTTTCGTCCGTCAACTTCAAATCATAGACTGTTGCTCTCTTGTTCTTGCGAGAAGGGGAGTCCTTGAAGACATTCGTTGGGCTTCCTTCATGCTTTGAGTCGAAAGATGTAACAGACGGAAGTGACATTGAAAGAGTTCTAATGCGCAGAGAGTCTGTTGGATATTTTTGCTCCACATGGAAACGAATTACACCACGTTTTGATACTGGCTTGCAGAGTACAAGCTAAATAAAACAGAAGCCCACGAGATCAGACATAGCAGAGAAAGCGAAGGCACAAAGAAAATGATATCACTACCATATCGTTGAAGAGAATTGCATGAATTTTTTTCTCCTTTTTAAGATTGTGTATAAGCACAAGGGACCCCTCACGCATCAACAACCTGTGGCTAGCAACAAAGTCATTTCCTTGCTCCTGCAAGCTAAGGTTAGTGTTGTGCTTGCGATGAATAGTGGTTAACTGAAGTAAGGCTTACATGTGGATTGTCAATGAGTTGCTGCAATTTCATGAGCGTCTGCACATTTTCAACCTGCCTAGTGCGCTCATTTACCATGGTCATTATCTCCATTATTGTGCCGTGCACCTAACAATTTGCAGTTAAGATATTTAGTTGGTTTCCACAAAGGCGCAGTTGTTGGAATACTTTGAGTACAACCTTTTCCAATGGTTGTCTGTCAGGGTGGTCCTTGGGAGTATACTTCAGTATCGCCTTGTGGAGCACAAAAAACAGATATGAAGCAGGAAAAAAAATAATAGAGAGAACTGAGTGAGAAAAGGAACACAAAGTGGTTCATTTAAGCTTAAGGAGGCGAGGCAAGAAAAAGTGTTGGCAATTGGGAGAGTGGCTGAGTGAGATTAAGATGGCTGTGAAAAAGGTGAACGGTCACGAGTTCGATTGCAAAGATTGAAAGTTTCTTAAGGTGGCTGGAATGTGAAATATGCGATTTATAAATTGTAAATTGCATTCCGATCATTCCATCCCTTCATAAGCATTTAAAACTTCTTAAGGGATTTGTGGTTGTACCTCTAACAGCAGAGGATATTTTGTCAACCTTTGTAAAGGCGAATGCACAAAACTGTCCAGTGGCAGCAAGCGGCACTCAGGCAACTGAAAACAGTCCTGCGGTATGATATTATGAGTGTTGTTGTTGAAATGAAAATGAAATGGAATTAATTATAGGGCAAAGAGCAAAGAGAGAAACTTTGGTACTTCAAGAAACTTTGCAAATGGAGGGTTCTTTGTTTTGAAGTCTTCAATTCTTTGGTTCACATCCACAATTGCACTGCAGAATATAGCATACAGCTTGAAAAGGGATTCCTGAAAGTTGTTGTGGAGGAAAGTTAACAACGTGTTTCCAACGCTTGAAGCTCAATTGTATGCAATTAATGTTGCAATGCAACTAATACCTTTTTAATTAGAATACATCCAAGGTCGCTAACAGCCTTCTTTTGGTTCTTCAATTCATCGAGTTCCTAGTTATAAAAAAACAAATCAGAGACATTGTTGAGATGAGGAAAACGGATTACTAGTCTATGCAAGAGCAAAGCATTACAATCATCAAGTCTTGGCTAACTGTGCTGAGGGCTTCAATATTAGAAAATATGGACATCATCTGAGATTTTGTAAGCAAATTACGCTCTGTTATTGGCTTGATGAAGACCTGTATCAAAAGAAGAAGCCTTTGTCAATATAATAGGAGTTGAATGAATTGAGAAAGTGCACAGGTACTCTGGTGAGAATGTCCAGGTCGTTGCGGTAAGAGCGCTCTGTTTCAATGAATTCAAGGATAGCCTTTTGTCTTTGATGCTCCGTCTCTGAAAGCTTGCTCAACTGTTGAAAACAATTGTCTTCAATAACTTGTTAAGAAATTTGAATAGTATCAATATTGATCAGGAGAAAAGTGTTGCCTCTTCTGGAGGAAGCCATTTCTCCAAGGCTGAAGGCTCAAGAGTTGGGGATCTCTTTCTAGGAGAAAGAGCTCGCGCCTGGGCCACATGAAGAAACGATTACAGCTCAATATCTGTATGTTATATGAAGGATATGCTGCCAATATACCTTGGGAGCAGGGCTACTTCGTTTGGGATTGCAATAAAGAAGAGTATGTAATAGACCCACAGGCTTCTTGTCCCCTTCATTTGTCTAGTATAGTGTCATGACCCTTTTAGTATATCATTGGGATGTGTGAACAGAAATGATCAAGTTACCTTAAGTGCAAGCCACTTATCATTGGTACTGCCCAATACAAGAGAATCAAGTGATATATCAACCTTTCCAATTAATACTGTATGCAGCATGCCAAACCAACAATTATTGTTAGACCACAAAGAAATGGCCAGTTAACACAGGTTTAAGGGGAAGCTTCAAAGGAAGGTACAATAGTACCTTCGTCAGAGCCATCTGCAGAACAATTCCAACACTCAAAGATGACTTTCTGTGTTTCTTTTGCGTCCCTGTTGCATCACAAGAAACACAAAATGAATATCAATTGATCACTTCTGCTCTCTTGCTCTGTGCCCTCTCTGCTCCTCTCCTCTCCCCCCTTTGGTCTTTCTGTTTAAAGCTGTTGCTTACAATTCAAAGGTTTCTTGCCAGCGTGGAGGAACTTCAGTAGACAAAGCTTTAGATCGAAGTGTTGTGTCTGTGCCCTCTTCGGCAGTCTGGCTAAGGTCACCGCTTGGAATAATCTTACAGAAGGCACTGCTGTTTGGCTTCACAACTAATGCCTGCGCCTCGATCACCGTCACTTTAAAGCACATGGGATTGTTAATGTTTGGGGGGGGGGAGATGATGTAGAGTAATTGAAACAGAAAAGAAATAAAAGAACTTTGTCAGTTTGAATCCTAAGGTTTGGGGGTAACCAGCCCGATCACGTTTGATGATGGCGTTGTACAATTGATATCACATCAAGAGATTTGCACAAATCTCAACAATTATAGAAGGGAGGAGGTACCTCGAACATGAAGCATGGAAGAAAGGAAGATGGCGACAAAAACAAAAAGAAACAACAAAATATTTTAATCCCTTTAGTATGGCCGCCTATCTGTTTTGTTTTGTGGTTAATGGGGATATTAAAAATTATATTATTTTATGTTGCGCTGCGTGCGAAATTTTGCGATCTTTTTTCCGTCGACTTTGACACTGTCCCCCCCGAAATAAATATTACAAGCACTTCCCTCACAAAGCAAACATAGTGACACACTTGAGAGAGATGCAAAAGTACCACAAAGGAGCAAACAACAGTAACCTGCACGACACTGCAGTGAGTCAACCAAGCAGGGCATCGAGAGCTATCATTTGAATTTAACAGCATATATCACATTTTAAGGTACATTTATCCCCCCCCCAATTGCGCTCATCTGCACCACTACTGACCATTCTTTATCCTTCTCGACTATTCTAGACTTAATTCGAAAACATGTGTGGTGGACAATTACCCAACACCTGTTTATCTACCAAAGCAAAAGAGAGAGGCAAGGTTGGACGCGTGGCTGATGTGTTTGGCCGTTTGTGATATCACCGCCTAACCCTCTCCGTTCCCCCCAAACTCCTTCTTGTTGGCTGTTGTTGTATGTGGCACATGGTTCTATGTGATTAGCCGTCAAAGGCACCTGTTTATGGACCAGACTCATACAGAAAGACAGAAGAACACCAAAAAGGAGGCTCACACCCTTGTTTAGATAGATTAGCATGGCTAGCAAGCGCTTGATCAAGATTAAGGTATTGAAGAGGGATGATTGTATAAAAACTTCTATCTTTTTTTGTGAGGGAATTCCAAATTCCTTGGAATGGTATCTGTTCGACCCAAGGCTCCAGAACGATTGTCTCAGGAAACTCAACTCATTTCTGTACAGGCAAGGTTGCCCAACGGGCAAGAGAGATTATATGAAGTGGCAAGCAACCTGGAACCCGAGACACTCAGGGTATTCCCACCCATCATCTTCTTCCTTCCTTCACTCCCCCAACCTCACAACACGAGGGGGAAATGGTCGGGTTATTTGCACTTTTTTAAAAACACACTACCACGCACTATGGCTGAAACCTCTCTTGTGCATTAGGACCTTATTCTAAAAGATGACCCCACTGTTGCCAAGAATAACTACAAACAGTACAGAATAAAGTTATTGGAAACGGTACGAGTTTCAAGAAGCATACAGAATAGGGGAATGATCAAGTGACAATCAAATGATTGTTCCATACAAGCTGATTTGACTTTGTTGCACAGGGAGAGCTTATAAAGACAGATACGACAAAGCTGCTGCGTATGGTGCAAAAGGCAGGCGAAGGAGAAGAGGTCACCATCACCTTTGTTAAAAGAATTTCAGCTGTGGGCAATGCACTGAAGAACTCATTGGGCAAGTCAACACAAAATGACAGACTAAGGTTGGTCTCCTATTCTTGCAAGAAGTCTTCAGTGCTCTCTTGAATAATAATTCATTCTTCCTTTTCTTTATCAAATACCTACAGAGGAGGTACAGCAGGGGCCAAGCCAGAGAGGAAAAAGTTTTATCAGAAGAGATTATCAACATTCACCACAGTTAAGGATACTAATGAAGGTATAATACCTCGAAAAACATTGTGTAAATTCCATGATCCTATGTCGTGCTCTCTACTTTCCCTCACTTCTAATGCGTGTTTTGTGACGAAGAGAATTTCCTTTCCACTTCGCTTTAGTTTGCTAATATGTACTCAATTCACAGGAGATAGTGATGGAGTAGAGACAGCCGAAGGAGAGGAGTCACAGATTGTCGAAGACGACAATTCAACTGAAGAGGAAAACAATGGGAACGAAAAAGGTACTTAGATTGTTGATGTTTGTCTGGTATCATGAAGTGTAATTGTGAAACTACAAACGATGCAGGCAAGCTTCATAAGAAGAAGCTAGGTACAGCCAATTCTCAACACCTCAGCATAATGGTCCATCCTCCCCCTTCTGAATCCTCCGCCGATGGATCGTCCTCTCCTGCCAGTCCAAGTGAGTGTGAACTATTTCTTCTTTTCTCATTCGCCTCTATTCTCACTTTTTCCTCCTTTAAAGGTGGGTTTTTGCGAGCTCGACCATCTCCCTTTCAAGCAGGACCAAAACGTAACACTATTGCACACTTGCCAATAACATTAGGATCTGCCAAATGGCAAGCTGCTGAAACTCCAAACAACAACACCTCTGCATTCTCCAAGAGAGCTGACAGTGAAAATAAAAACGCAGCTAAACTAGGACATTTGGAAGAAAGTGTTGATGAAGATGTGTCTGATAGTGGAAGCGAGTTGATTGAGAGTGGCGATGAATCAAAAGAAAGGATTACTATTGGCACCAGATGTGAGAATTCTGAAAATCTGAGTGAAACAGAGAGTTTCAGCGAGATGAGTATGAGTGAGAAAGGAGGTGAAGAGGAGAGCGAAAGCGAGAAAGAAAGCGGCACAGAGACAACAGGTACATAACCTATACTTCTTTTCATGGACTTCATTTCAGAAGCTAATCAATTTCTATGCTCTCTAAATAGAAAATACAGAAAATGACCGTAGTGAGATCGATACAATTAGTGAAAGAGGAAGTGAGTTTGGAGAGAGCGACAGTGATAACGAAGGAAACACAGAGTTGTTTAATTATGATTATGAAAATGAAGATATCAAACTCACAGAGGAGCTGGAAATGCTAGAAACTGAGGAGGAATACTCTGAAAACAATGAGAACGATGAGAATTATGAGAGTGAAGATGGTGCTTTGGAAGAGACTATTGGAGAAGTGGAAAAAAGGGAGTCTTCTGAAACCAAAGTGGAGACTAGTACAACACAAAATGTATTTACCTCCCACCAAGATTTTACCTAGTCTCTATTACTAAATCATGAAAACCACAAAGACCAAAAAAGTAGGCGCCAAGAGTCCCAAACATGCCAAAAAGGTTTCAAAGAAAGTTGTGGATGAACGAAAGTCCATGCCCAAGCTATTTGCAAATCGGCGCAACGATTCCGATTCCTTACTAAGAAGAAGGACCACCAATATGACCAAGAAATCTGTACCAAGGGCCACTACTACTGTGATTAAAGAGCTTTCTCCTGTTAGCCCCGTTGTTGCTCCACTAGCCAAATCTCTTGTACCCACAACAGCCCAGAATGGGCGTGTGGGAACTGGAAAGAAGAAAAGCATTCCCATCAAGCTCAGACTACCAAACGGAGAAGTGGTTGTGCTCAAGTGCACCGTTGATAAAACAGCTGCACAGTTTACTCAGTACGCTTTGGACAAAGTGAAGGTGAGTTAACTGCCAGGAATAATTTTGCATGCAATCTCTCTTTTTTCAATGAACATGACGTTAACAACGTTAACAACGTTAACAAAAGGTTGTCTTTAAACCGCAAGAGAATAATCTGAAACTGGCCACAATGGAAGGAAAAGAGATTGAGCTTACTCAAATTCTTTCAGAGTATCCCTTCGTTATAGAAACTTTAGAGAAGAAGATAATGCCCTCTTTGATTCTTAAGGTATTTAATGCAGGATTCCTTTCTTCAAAATGTCACTAATGAATTGTGTAGGAACCTGGCGTGGAGTCTTCTTTTACTGGCCCACAGATTATCCATGAGTTGTACAAACAGCCTTCAAGGACAGTCACTGAAACAAAGGTAGGATAGTTAAATTTAGTACATATTCAGACCAAAGAATATCAAGGCACTTATATATATTTATATATATATATATATTATTGTTTCTTTGTTACAGAAGGACGGTTCTCCGTTTGATTACAATTTGGAAATCAAAGCTCAAGGACAGATGGTTGTTGTGCCATGCACAATAAAGGTACGTTATGCTCTTGGAGTCATGTATGTGATTGATGCAATATGTTCATTGTATTCTTTCTTTCCTCAAGGATTCCCTAAAAGATGTCAAGGAGGCGCTTGTCATTACATCAGATACATTCTCCAGCCTTCAAATGAAAAAGTTTGGCTTCAGAATACCCTCTGGCTCCACAGACACTTACCTCAATGAAGATATTTCTCTATATCCCTTTTACTAGATGGGAATTCATTCTTTGGTTCGATTGTACCCTTGTTTTATTTTCCCTAACTGTTGCTCAAGTCAAAGCTGGCCTATGTTGACAGGGCTATTAAGAACAAGGAGGACCCTAAGTTGTTATTTGTGGACAAGGACCCAGAAGTTACAAGACAAGAACAGCTACTTAACCTGGTCATAGGAAACTTGATAGGCAAGCCCCTTTGTTGGACGCAGGAGCAAGACGAAATTACAATCTTTAGGCAAAATATGTGCAGGTACACAAAGCTCGTGAATAGCAACCATAACGATATGTGATTGTGAACTCATATTTACCTGTGCTTCAGATTAAGGTATATGGAGAGACAAGAAAGACTTAAGAATATTAAAGCAGGAGGTGTTCCTATACAGCTTTCTGAAAGTGATTCTAAAGGTATAATAATAATATCAAGCTTTTATGTGTCTCTATTCCTGCTTACAACGGTTTGTTGCCTTCTCTCTCTCTTTCTCTCTCTTTCTCTTTCTCTTTCTGCTAGCAGGGCCTAGCCAAACTATGATGCTTGTGGACCTTCCTTTAAACAAAGTTAAGAAAACAATCGTCGTGAATGGTAAGTAGAATTCTGTTCAAATACATGGTTCTGGATTCTTACATTCTCTTATCTCAACAGAAAAGGAAACAGCTACGGACATCCTTGAAGGAATCTTTGAGAAGTATTACCAGAAAAAATGTCCCAACAGAGGTGCAAATGACTTTATTATCAAAGTATCAGGTGTGTATGAGATATCATGCTTGTATAGGATCGTTCCACTTGATGGTTCTAGAATACTTCCCATTCTGACGGGTTAAAAATTGTTCTAATGAAAATACAGGTATGAACGATTACATTGATGGACCTTATCCAGTGCACGCCTTCAAATACATAAGGCAGTGCAACATGAGCAAAGAGAAACCCAACCTGATTATAGTGGAGCGTTCTACTGTTGAAGTTGAACAGCCGCTGACAGTTGATGATCACATGGATGCAGAGGAGCTTGTCGACCCCACAATCAGATACAACCATCACGTATGTACTATGTGTTTCCATTGGGTCAATAATTCAACTCACTTGTGTTCCTCCTTCGATCACCCACACAGGATATAAGTTTAGATAACGTACCCTGGCATGAGCTTGAGTGCCTCTCTCTGTGGGACATGCCTCGCCTATTCCGAGTTCGTATTGTTGGGGTGGAGAAGATCAATCCCAACACAACTTCCTTCCAGAAGGTTTCTGGGAAAGTTGATATAAGTGAGGCCAATTTACAACTCTATGTTTCTGTTGGACTGTACCATGGCAGCGCTCCTGTGGTTCCACTGGCAAAAACAGAATTACAGCGTAACACAACCTCATAGTCTAACAATACTCAGGTAGTCTTCATCTTAACTCTATCTCACATACAGCATGCTCGCGTAACCCAAGATGGTACGAATGGCTTCTGTTCAATATACAAATGTTTAATATTCCTCGGGCTACTCGCTTGTGTTTTACACTGTGGGCACGCTCCTCTTCGAGGTAATACATTGACCATTTAGCTTCTACTCTCTCATTTACTAATGAAGCAACAAATAATGGTGTCAGGTCCAAAGATGTTGCTTTAGGCTGGGTGTCCTGTTTGATCTTTGACTATAAGCACGAACTCAAGACTGGGCTTATGAGCTTCAACATGTGGCCTGATAGAGAAGCAAATCCCATTGGTATGGCACCTTTTTGCTCTCCGAGTATCTGTTTGTATTTTTTATAATTGTTTGTGTTGGAAACAGGAACGTGTGAGAGCAATCCTGAGACATCCCATGCAATGACACTCTCAGTGCAGTTTGATGAATATCCAATGCCAGTAGTATTTCCTACAGGTTAGAAATGATTCATAACCAAGAGAAAACTGGCACACTAATTAACTTCTTTGTGTGTATGCACACCTAGAACCTATGTTCCCAAATGGTGTTCCTCCAGAAATCATATCACGCTCTTCAAGGGAGCAGCCAGTCCTCATGACAAGCCAAGAAAATGTCCCTTGCCATACAGAAGGCAAAGAAAAGAAGTCATCCTTAAAAAAGAGGCTTACCATGCGAGAACTAGGATTTTCCTCTGGCAGTAATAGCTCCAAAGATAGCACAGAAAACAGCACAAGCAACGACCAACAGCAGGAGGGAGTACTTGAATTGATAATCAACAGAGATGCGTTGTGTCCTATAAAGCCAGAGGAAAAGAGATTAATATGGGAACACAGACATGAGCTCCTACATATTCCCAAGAGCTTGCCCAAGTTTGTACTCTCTGTGTCTTATGATGATCGCTTTGCCGTTCAGGAGATGCATGAATTGCTTGGTACATCCCTGCTTTCTTGCTTGGGCTTGTATTCTTAATCTCTAATAATGAGGTGATATAATTTAGGCAAATGGAGCCACTTCAAAAATCCTGTGGACGCATTAGAGCTGCTGGATGCTAAGTTTGCAGATACCCTAGTCAGGTGCAGTATGTTGCATTATCCCTTGTTGGACAAATGGAGTAACATTCTCCTGTTGTGTTAACAAAAACAGGCAAATTGCTGTTTCCAGTCTGGAAGAGCTATCCAATGAAGACTTGGAGGATTATTTATTGCAACTTGTACAGGTAACAAACACTTAAAACCAAGCATGAAGAGAATTTATGAGGAATTGAAGTTCAATTC
>CDFI01095591.1:0-20571 GCA_000826405.1 Acanthamoeba divionensis | reverse complement strand
TTTGATTTCAAAAATTAATGACAGCATTGACAAATTACCCCAGTCATCCTTCTTCTCGAAGATGGAAAAGCAGCCGTATTCCTTCAGCTCTAGTTTTTCTACGACTGTTTTAAGCAGACCGTCTGAACTTGTGTTGGGGTCGATGGCGAACGCCTTAGAATTTGAATCCATAAAGTGGACTCGTACCACACTTCTTGCCTGCAAACAACATCAAAACGGGGTAATTGTGAGCAAACAAGGAGGAGGAGAGAAGGTGATTCGACTTTCTATTAATCTATCTCCTCTGGAAGGAAAAGAGGCCCATACCATGTTGATGATCGTATATTGACAGAGAGGTTTCTTTCTTTACAGTAATATCGTTGTTTCAGGAAGCCCAAAAACTTGAATTGAAGGGCAAAAGGGCAGCAATCTTTTGCGGTTTACAAGAAGAAGAATAAAATAACACAAGGCAGACACCAGCTGGCTGCGAAAACACCGCTCTCAACTTTCAGAAAGGAGGCTCCTTCTCTCTTCTCCAAGGCTATCGGGTGGTGGTGGGTTGGTGGCTGTGCTGCAGCTAAACCGGAGCACTGGAACGGAGAAAACCAGGCAAATTGCGAACAACCCATTGGTAAACAGAGTTTCATACTTGGCCAGATTAACGTCTGGCCGTGGGTTTTTTCTGCGCACCGCTGTCGCGCGGGGATACCAGGTCGCCCTCTTGCTGGGTGTGGGGGGAGGGAGGAGGGCAGTCGTTACCACACAACTGAGCGGAAGCCCAGTTTTTAGCGGTGATTGATCGGAATGAAATGAATGTGTGTGCGACATTTTTCACATACCACAGGAACAATCATTGTTGTAATAATGCTTGGTTTGTTGTTATTATTTGGTTGGTTCCAGAAATAAGTTAGTAGTTGTAGCATTCTATTATTATTATTATTCTTGTGTTTCTTTTTGAAACGAGCTGTTGTTCAATGGTGGTTCTTAAGTAACTTAAACTCAGCCTTATACCAATCCTTTATCAGGTGAGCGAAAACGTTTTCTGTAAACTTGATCTTTTCCTTGCGAGAGACAGCAAAGCCTTTGTCCAGCTGATGCTGGAGAGCTCTGCGCAGTTTTTCCAACTTTGTCACCTTTTCCTTCGCATCTTCCTTCGCATCTTTGCATTCTAAGACCACTCTTTTGTCACCGTCCAACACTTGGCTGTCATCACCCACACACTCTTCCTCGGTTTTGATAGTTTGCTCTTCCGGGGGCTTCTCTTCTGTTCGTCCCCGTCCCCTTCCTCGTCCTCGTCCTCTGCCCCTTCCTCTCCCCCTGCCTTTTCCTCTTCCTCTGCCTCTGGTTTTGTACTCTACTTCTTCCATGTTATCCATATGTCCAGCTTCACCCACAGCCACTGTTTCTGCTTGTTCTATCTTTAGCAAATTCTCTAGCATTTCTACACTAACAAAAGCCTCGTCTTCCAAGGGCCAAGTATCGCTATCATCTCCTCTGAGGCTGTTTTTCATGTACAGTCCTTCTGTGCCCTGGCTCTTTGCTTCACCGTTTCCACAATTACTGTTATTTTGAATATGATTGCTGCTGCATTGTTCGCTGTCTTCAAACTTCTCCTCATTTTCTTCCTCTGCACTGTCCTCAATACTGATCGCTTTCTCTCTTTGGCTCTTCCCTCTCCCTCGTCCCCTCCCTCGTCCCCTTCCCCTTCCCCGTCCTCTGCCCCGTCCCCGTCCTCTCCCCTTTCCTCTTCCTCTGCCTTCAGCAGAGTCTACGTTCTCGTTTGTTATCGCAGCAACTTCTCCAGTGTCTTCAGGCTCGGTCAGAGATTTCACATGGTCAGAAGAAGTATCCACAACGAGCTCGCCGTCTTTCACAATGAGCCTTCTTTGCTGAGTACGCCAAATTTCCTTAAAGTTTGTTCTGTACATATTCTCCTTGCACTTATCCACAACCTCCCACTAAAGAAGAAAAAATGAAGACAGAGGTTAATCAGTGGCTCCATTTACTTGCAAAGAAACGTTGGGAAGAGACGAGAAACACGTTACAATTGCGCTGATGGTGGGCATTGGAATAGACTTTAGTTGAATAACTTGGTAATTAATCTGCATGGGAACAGACTGCGCGCCTAGGCCCTTTTTCCGCCTTTTCTTATGGTTACTTTGTCCAAAGTTTGAACTAGTCTTTACCCAGAACCAATTAAACACAGTTGCTTCACTTGGGAGCCTTCCATCGTAGGTTGCTGTAAAGAACAATAAATAATTAAAAATAATTTACTGATGGAATTGATGTGGTTTTTTT
Organism: Acanthamoeba divionensis; assembly: GCA_000826405.1. Lineage (NCBI taxonomy): Eukaryota > Discosea > Longamoebia > Acanthamoebidae > Acanthamoeba > Acanthamoeba divionensis. The sequence continues at coordinate 18,294 of CDFI01095591.1, read as the reverse complement.
TGTTGGTCTAACCTGCTATGGCTCCAATAAATGGTTCTATGCTGTTTTTTTCATCTCTAAACCATGCTTGATAATTTTTTTGTGTTTGTACATCCCTATGAGAGCAAAAGGAACAACTGAGTACTGCAAAACCATGAAAACAATCCATATGTATATATTTTTATACACAAACGAATATTTGGTACCTAATACCAATAATAACTATACCTAACAGAAGGATCGGGCTGAAAAAGCGGATGAGAATGGTACCAGCCCACTATACGCATGTTGTTGGTTGATATTTTTTCTGCCGCTGCAAGCTCAGAGACCGGGTCGATCTCAACGTTCATGCCGTCAGTAGCGTCCCCTTGAAGCGATTGGCAAGGGAACGCCTCTTCCACCACTAATACTACAGAAAGAAATCAAAGCTATTATGATAAGGCACTAAAATAGGCTTCACTTAGGTCATATTCAATATATAGTCTAGCATTACAGAAAGGTCTGGCGTACATTTTTTGTGTGCATCCCAAGTGCCGGCAAGAAATCCAATTACTTCAGTGTTCAATAAATGTGCATGAAAATCGATAAGCAGCATCACTGAAGCCTTCACGTAAACAGTGAATGGCTGCATCTCGCCACCCTCGGACGCTAGTGAGTACACATACCACGGTAAATTTTGTGTGCTACAAACTAAATGCACGTTTGCACAAATTGCTTGAACCAATCTTATTGTGTTACTTACCAGTTCCATTTTCCCTTAGATCGTTCGAGAATCGTTTGCACGGAATCATTGTTAGCGGGTCCCTGTAATTACAATCAAATCAATATTGAGTCGAGAGGGGCGGGGGAGGGCGACAGTTGTGACGGCAATGTGTGAGTGAATGAGTACCGATCATCGAATTCACGATCATCATATGCGTTAAGTAGATTGGAAGAATGGTGGCCATGCGTATTTGGGGATTCCTTCGTTTCTGTGGACTCGGAAGGATGTACATCTCCGTTTCCAATTTCATATTGTTCCATGAATGCTTCCTCGTCGAGCACGCGCTCACTATCGTAAAGTCCCCATGAATATGGATTTACTGCTTTATCCTGGGACTCGTCAAAATCTCCTAAAACAAAACGCCCGATAGAATATTAGAAATAGAGTCAATCACTTCAGGTTGTGGCAGTGGCACCTTTTACTGGCTCGCTGACGAGCCCAAAACGACCACCAGAATACATTTTTTGATAAAAATAGTGATGTTCTTGGGTGCAATAATCTTTATAGCTGTCTTCTAAAGAAATTAACCAAACACAAGAAATACACCAGTTACAGCCAGTGAGAATCACTACAATTAATAAATATCGTTTAAAACGAGCAAGATACTTACGCAGTTCTTTGATGTGCTTAACTTCACACTTGCCTTCAACCGATGAAATAGGGTTTTCGTCCATGTCATCAGAAATAAACAGCTCCTTCTCGTGAACACTGCAATTTTCACCGTCTAAGGCAATAAAATTCTGCCACTATTGTTCACAAGATGCTGATTATTAAAAATATTTGCAACAAGACACTAGATAGATGGAAGAAGGTTACAGCAGCGTCATCGATCTCTGGCTTTTGGTAAAACCAGCGGCCGCACAGAATGCACTCTCCGTCTTGAGTTTCCCATAAATCTATTATTTGCGCTATGTAATATAACATTTTTTTCTCTACATCTGTAGTGGTTTGTGCAAAAAATGATTTTGATGTCAGAATACTTTCTATACATACTTGTATCTTCCTCTGCTTCCTCAGAGCCCACGGTCACCATATCAAGGCTCTCTCTCTCTCTCTCTCTCTCTCTAGTGTGCTGTGGTGTATGTTACTTACTTTCAGGGGTTTGGGGAGCAGCGAGATATACGCAGTCACCTCTTTCATATTTGCACTCGGAGAGCTGAAAAGCACGATAAGACATGCGACCTGTTGCTTCGTCTAGCTTTCCTCGCCCGACCCAGCAAACTAAAAAAAAGTTTAATGACTTAAAATATTGAACAGGATCCTTGGTAAGAATTTGAACTAACATTCAGAATCGGATAGGTCGCTTAGCTCTTTTCTCCTCTTTTTTGTTTGTCTACCGCTATCACTCGCAGGTATCTTTCTCTTTGAATGATTTTCTGTGATGTCCTCAAATTCCTCTTGCCTGCCTCTTGTAAAACTGGTTGATCAACACAACCGCAATTAGAACATCATTTTACCTATTATTCCAGCTGTTCTCTCTCTCTCTCTCTCTCTCTCTCTCTCTCTCTCACACACACACACACACACACACACACACACACACACACACAATCACAACTTACATCTTCGTGTCTGAAGGGCGAAATTTGCAAGCTTGTTTCATCCCTCCACCTGCAGCAACAAGCAAATAAAGCAAATCCTTTCAGCTCCAACGTCATACGATTTCGTTTGTATATAAAAAATACTAAACTGCTATCTGACACTCAAATGAATCATACTAAAAAAGGAATTTCAGGTGATTCTGGCTCAACAACAAGCTGGGTGGATGGTGTACCTGATGTAAGCGTTATGGTCACATAGTTGTGACAATACACACAGGGAGAGGCCTCATCGCACCAAGAGAGCCGTCCGCCTCTCTCGCTTGTGTACCAAGCCCCTTCAGGGGGTGCTGACCGCTGATGGCGGAACAATCAACAAGTCAGTATGTTTCCGTTTCATTTCATTTCTTTGTTTTTGCAGACGATTGTTTTGTTTTTGCATGCAGAAGCAACGAAGAACATGTATTCAATGCATGTCACTATAATTTGGACATATTTAAGGTAAAAAACCGGACGGCGATTTTGATTTTTGTTGATTGCGCATCAGGTGCAGCCGCAAAAAAAAGTAATTTAAAGGAAAAACAACAACGGGGCAAAAAGTGAAAAACATGTTGGGTGAGGGTACCGAATCCTTTCGGCCGTGGTTTGCCCCCCGCATTTCCAGTGGTTTGGTCCCTCCCAAAGCTCCCAAGCACAGGAGTAGCAAGCCCAACAAAAACACCTTGCTTCTTTAAGGTCGCAACTGCTTGCTTAACAGGTCTGTGGAACAACAAAGAGGCCTCTTTGTTGTTTCCTGTCGTTTCTTCACCGTGCGAATCGTTGTTTTTGTTTGAAGTCGTCACAGTCTGTGGTACTTTTTTTATGAAAAACGATTTGGGACAAACAAACTTCCAATGTTTTTTCAGCAAACTAAAAAAAAACAAAAAAAATTTTTTATTTTAAGGTGGGGGGGTCAAATGACAACAGGCTCTGTTGGTGAGCCAAAAAAAAAAACACGAAGACAACAACAAGATGCAGCCACCCGAAGAAAGATCAGCCAGGATCCATTCAATGCTCACGAAGCACATTGGAGTTATGGATGGTGCTATGGCCACTGCTATATGCACCCAACATCAGCTTAGCGATGCAAGCTTCAAGGGTGAGTCTTGCGTCTCCTTTCCATTATCATAATCCTCCCCCCCCCCTCCCAGGGCTGAATGTGGATTGAATTCCTTTTGTTCAGGAGAAAGATTTGCCGACCTTTCCAAACCTTTGGAAGGAAATTATGATATTCTTTGTATCACACAGCCCCACATTGTAAAGGATATACACATGGTAAGTAGGTCTTTGATCTTAAAAACTGTTTGGTGAGTGCCATTCTAATCTTTTCACTCGACGATTATGGTGCAGAAATATTTGGAAGCGGGAGCACACATCATCTCAACAAACACATTTAACAGCAATAGATTTTCTCAGGAGGATTACGATTTACAGCACTTAGTAGCTGAACTCAATCAGGCAGGGGCTCGAATAGCAAGGGAGTGTATTCAGCAGTTCGAATCGGTGGATCCAACACCAAGGTTTGTTGCTGGTTCTATGGGACCAAGCAATAAGTCCATCAGTAAAGGAAACACAAGTACGTTTTTCTTGATGCACAAGATGTGCTGCTGTAATGGCGAGGCTAACTTGTCCTTTCTTACTTTCTCAGCACACGAAGAACTCGTGCAAGTGCACAAAGAGCAAGCACGGGCTTTGTACGATGGAGGGGTTGATATTCTTCTGCTGGAAACTATCTATGACATGAAAAGTGGCCTGGTTCGACATTTCCCTCACTGATACTAAATGTTGCTGCTCTGAAGGTGGCCAGATACAAATCTAGATGACACCTTTCTCATAGTTGTGCTCATACTCAATGCTCTATCTCTCACAAAGGCTGCCGTAGAAGGCATAACCGATCTATTTGCAGAGCCGGGGTATCCACCCATACCGTTATTTGTAAGTCGTTTTTCCATTGTTGAAGCCTTTCGCTAATGTACATATGAACGTTTCCGCTGAATAATTTTCTGTATCAAAAAAAGATATCAGTTACTGTTGATAAGGATGGACACATCTCTTCTGGAGAAGAATTGGAAGAATTCTATAATCATGTTGCTCATGCTCATCCAACATCGTAGGACTTCCTCTCTTAGGACACAATGCGTGATAAAATATTAATCAATGCGTGACAGGATGGGTGTAAACTGTGGCTGGGGCACTACTGCAGAGATGAAAAGGAGCCTGGAAAAACTGTCCTCAATAGCGGAGTGTTATGTTCATTGCTACCCTAGTGCAGGAATCCCAAATAGCACTGGGAGTTACGATCAAGAACCAGAAGTTACCGCAAATCACATCATAGTAAGTAACGACGAGTCGCTTCAAAAACCAATTACTTCTGGTTCAAATATCTAATTGACTTTTTTTAGGAATATGCTCGAGAACGTCTTATTAATATGGCGGGAGGCTGTTGTGGATCAGATTTCAAGGTAATATCTCTGATTGCCAATGCTGTCCGAGATTTAGCACCTAGAATTATTCCACAAACGCCTACGGTTAACTCTTCAGGTATATTTATCTCCCAAAACGTTTAGCTTCAATTGTCTTCTGCTGTTAATTCATTTATTGGATGCCCTATGAGTTAATCGCATGAGCTGTTCCCTTCCTTTAGAAAAACAAAGAGACGAGAAAAGCGATAACAGCGGAAGTGGACAAAGCTCTGCAGACGATGATTTCTTTTCAGATCTGGTACAGTTTCGAGTAAACAGTCCCAAGACAACCGCAGGCGGTGATAAAAATGAAACTACGAAAAGCACAGAATTTGATTTCTTTGCAGAGTTTGCAGATTTTAAAAGGAATGAGCATCAGCTTAGCAGTCACACCCAATCAAATAAGGGGAGTTCAGATGTTTTACTGGAACTTGAAAGCTCCTACAGCGGCAATGATAGTGGTAGCATTCCCACTGCAGACATTGATAATGATGATTGGGATGAGTTTAGGACAAGTTCACCAACAGATTCCAATAATACAAAGACGATTAACGAGCTAGAAACCAATGAGGAGTGGGATGATTTTCAAGATCATGGCTTTATGAAGGAAAGCAATGGTAATGATAAGGGCAACGAAGAAGGTATCCAACCAGAGCCTTTTGAGGAAGCTGGCGAAGTGCTAGGTGATACAGAATGGGATACATTCAAGAGTGAGCCAGAGGCAAAAACACCAGAAACTGAACGTACTATCAATTTTATGGAACATTCAGACGACATAAAGCGAAGTGAGGATATAGAGTTGACCACATCAGCCCATTTTGAAGAAACTTTTGACAATCATAGCGAAGATACCTCTCTCCATTCCTTTTCGGGCCAGCAAAGTGACTCTACGAGTGTACATAAAGGAGGCAACGAGATTGATTTATATGGAATAGACAACCCGTTTCTCGAGTTCGACGAAACATCCGAAGGCAGTCATGAAGAGAAAGACCAAAATAATGAGTGTACAAGTTCAATTGAACTGGAACGAAAAACTAGCCCTGAGGAAGATCAACAAGCTGAAGATTGGAGTTTTGGTGAGCCCAGGTCGGAGATAGACGAAAAGATACTTTCCGCTGGGTTTGAAAATCAGCCCAATATGGCTGCTCATGAGAGCGCTGAATTCCACGAAGAAAATTTTGCAGGCCACCAAGAACAGAGCCCACTTAATGGAGAAAATGAGGATGATCTTGATTTTGATTTTGATAGTTTGAGAAGCAACAAAGAGGCTACCAATGCAATTCCTTCTGTAGCTACAATCCAAGCTGGAGAAGAGATCGTTTTCGAAACCAAGTTTGATGAGGATTTTGGAGATTTTGGAGATTTCCAGGAGAGTCCCATCTCTACCAGAGACGAGAAATCTGAGGAACTGATAACAAATACTGGAGAGGAGAAAGAGGTAGAGAAGAGAGCAGAGTTGAAGGAAGCAGAGGATTATGTGAAGGAGCCTAAGACAGCCACAGAAGGTCACTACATTTCCCCTCTTGTTGCACCTGTTTTGACAGATAAGCGGGTCTCTTTTACATCCACTTTGATGTTCATGTCTTAATCTCTTTACAGATATTCCCGATCAGGATTTTGATGAAGAATTTGAAGATTTTCAAGCAAATACGAGCATAGAAGCGAATGCAAGCCAGAGTGAAGTTAACGGCGAAGATTGGGACTTTAAAGAGGCAGGAGGTAGCTTCTTCTTTCGTGCACCATCTCTATGTTTTTGAGTTATATTTATGTCCTTTGCTAATAGGTAGTTTTGACGAGCCCGTGTCAGTACCCGAAGTTGTAGTGCCCAACATTAGTGTTAAACCGGTTATCCAACAGGTATTCTACTCTCTATCTCTTCTTCTTCATCTTCCCCTTCTCTAAGTGAGCATATGTTTGGTAGGTCTTTTTCACAGGAGATAGAGAGCAAGTCCTGAAACTGGCACAGAATGTTTTTGAGACCGCATTTCCTTTGCCATCTCTTGTTGTGCCACAAGAGATAGACGATAACTGCGCAGAGGGACCTTCGCCTCTCCTCAAACTAGCAGCAAGCCACTCCATGGGATGGTACGATTTTTTCACCTCTTTCGTTGCTAGTAATATAATGGTTCTCTCTATCTCTTTCGTGGTGGGTATGTCCGGAATGCTTTTTCACATTCCCGCCCACAGAGGAGATATCCTTGAGCGTCGTGACTGTCTTTCTAGAGCGAAGGTCCTTCTGTTAATTTACAAAACCCAAGATATCATTTTGAGTGGGACTACAAAGTTGACAAGTCAGATATCATGGGATACTAAATTGAGACGTTTCTTTTATCTTATGGGTTAAAGCTCCGTGTTCTGTTCCTATGACTGAAAACAATTCCAACCCCAAAGGCCTTGCACAACTGCCCTCTCAGAAAGTGAACTTTTGCCTACATGGAAAGGATCTCTCACGGAGAAGCACCTTTTCCAGCTTCTAGGCTTTTCGGATATCTTCTCAGCAGATGACGCTTCAGCCTCACCACCAATTGTAATTCCTGTCACGCCGCCAACTAACAACCTCCAGGCCACAAAAGCTACTACTACCCCCAAACAAACCGCTCCAGCCGCCAACTCCGCCCCCTCTGTTGTTGCTGCTACTCAGGTGTCTTCTACTTCCCGCCCCCCTAATCGTCCTTCCGTTTCTCCCGCCGGTGGCACTAGTAGTGTTCCTGCCTCGTCTCGACCGACTCCTACTCCTGCGCCTGCTCGCCCTAATGTCGGTAATGCCTCTACTTCTTCCCGCCCTTCCTCTGCCCCTGCAACCGTCAATAGGCCATCTGCTTCAGCTGCAAGTAGCGCTGCCTCTTCTAGACCTTCTTCCACCCTTACCCCAAGTTCTGCTTCTCGAGTTCCTGCATCAATTCCTCCAACAAATGCTCGTACCCGTCCTGCTCCCGCCCCTTCTGCTACTGCATCTAACGGCTCTACTTCCGTTCGCCGTTCAGCTGGTAATTTGGATAATGTGAAAAAGGAAGCGCACAACACAAGAATAGCAGGCAAGCAAACAGTGGAGCCAGAGAGGAAAAGAAGTGCACCTGAGCAAGCAACGATCTCTTCAATCAAACAAAAGAAACCTAGCAATGAACAGCAGACAGGAAGAGGCCCTTCGGTTAACAGCCCTCCTGTTGCCTCGATATCCCAGTCTTATAAATCTACACAAACTTCTACATCAAACTCCCTGCCAGTTGTTACCTCGAATCTTCCTTCTCCTCTTACTTCTGAAGCTTTGGATGATGACTTTGAATTCACTGCTTTTCAGACATTCTCTGGCAAACGCACTCCAAATGAAAAACCAAGCCACCCCACCAAATTGCTACCTTTCTCTGAAACAGCCTCTCTACCTGTATCCAAACAACATCAACCAACAGCTGCCCCTGTTGTGATGCAAACGGGACCAGCGCAAGAGCTATCGTTCAGCAATTTTGCTCCCGCCCAGAAACAATCTTCTTCCATGGCAAGTGCCTCCCAGGCTTCTTCCTCTATTTTCTTCCCTGTTCAATCTGAAGCAGCAGCAGCAGACTCTGTTGGAAGTGCTCTGCTCGATCTTAGCTTCTTGGAGCCAACAAGCAGAAAAGTTGCAAGCACAGCCCAAAACACACACGTTGAAGATTTGTTTGCAAAAGCAATGGCAGACATGGGAGTATGGACCGATGATAAACCAATCACTATTGGGACCACTAGTGATAGGACATCCACAGAACCCTCCAAGGCCTCCATTCAGACCGAAAAGGATGCCATAATGGGCATGTTTGCGAGCAACTCTGCTTCTAAGAAACCAAGCAGTCGGGAAAGCAAGAACAGAGCAGCAGCAGCAGACACCGAGACCAAGAAACAAACAGTTGACCCAGAGGCAGAGGACAAGAAACACGCTGAACAGTGGCTCAAGCAGCTGCCAGACCTGTCCTTTTTGCTTGCAGGGGAGCTCGTAATTAACCAGCCCAGGTTTTATGGCAATTAACAGTTGTCCCCTTCTCTTTCTCTCATCCCTTCCTCACATAATAAACAAACATGCAAACAGCCAAGACTTAAGACGTGGTCCGCTCTCACCCAGTACAACATTTTTTGGTTAACGTTATTTATTATTGTGTAGGTACATAATATATTTGTTTTAGAGAAAAACGGCCGTTTTTGGGTGGGTGGATGGTTGGTTGGAGACACGAGTGAGATTGGTGATGATGATGATGATGATGGGTCCCTTATGAAATGAATCATTCTGTGCGCCTTTGATCCAAATGTTTCGATTCGGCGGTGGGGGGGGGTGCACTGGTACGCGTGCTGGGAAGATGGAGACACGGACAATAATTGAGGGTTAGAAGGCGGTGGACACGGCTCTGGAGACATCGGGGTCCGTAGAGCGAACAGTCAGCTCCACGCTAACGCCACTGGCTGCATCGAGCTTCATGCGCAACCTCACAAGCACGGGAACATCTCCAGCGAAGGTGCCGCTTAAGAGCAGGATGTGCTTCGAGCGCTTATCGCCCACAACTTCTGTCTTGTCGCAAGGCAGCATGCCCAAAAAGTCCATTATCTCAGCCACAGCCTCTGCATAAGAGAGAAGAAATCGAATTTGTGAGCCAGTTGAAGACTCGCATTTTAAACGGGGGAGGGGAAACATGTTGCAAGACTCTCAATAAAAAAACAAACATTTACCCTTAATGGTCTTCATGGTCGAGAGAGAGAAGATTTCAACGAGCTCATACTCGTCCCCAAGTGCAGTCCATTCATCCTTAAACGATGCACATGGAGTTTTTTTCATGAAGTCTGCTATTCCCACTTCCAAATCTTCCAGCTTCAGAGTGTAACAATATCACAGTGTTAGCTTTGAAACTGGTTGGTCGTCAACTATACTACAAGGAAGGAAGAATTACTTGATACTCATCCTCATAGCCCACATCCTCGGAAATGCCTGAAGTAGGATCTACGTCTTTAACTTTGAACTTCATCGTGTTTGTGAAAGTACCTGTAGGGATACCAGATGTTGTGTCAAAACATGTTCAGATGAACCAAAAAAAAAAGAAAGAAAAAAGAAAAAAAACGGAGAGGTGGGAGCGCTTCAGTGTACCTGTGGGGTAGGTGCCAGGGGCAAAAGCAACAGACACGTATGCGACTGCCGGCACTTGGAAGGGCAAGGATGCCGCTTCAATTTCAGTCTCTATCTCAAGGCCTTCAGCTGAGGTGTCCATCTTGATGGCAACGTCCTCTAGCAACTGGTCCCTCAACGTGTTTGTGCAATTGAACTACACAAGAAGAAAAAATACTTGAGCTTTGGTATTTGGGAAACTCTGAGCGAACTATCCAAGCAAAAGCGCTCTATGAAATGTATATTTGAGGTTGTAGGCACCTGGAATACGATGTGATCCGCAAAGATATGTTTAACGCAGTTGACAACGTACTCTGTCTCTGATTCAGTGAGCTCTTGGGGTGCTGTAGAGCGGAATCGAGGACCGTAAGATGCAAAGTGGGGAATAGCCAGCAAGGTCTCATCGTAACCACCTTCCTCCACAACTCTGCTCACAATCTTGCCAGCAGCAGCTCCTGCACACACGTGGACAAGTTGTTTAGAGAAAAAGAAATATTTTTATAGCCTGGGGATATGTTGTTTAAAGCTGTAATACAAGCGATTATGGCGTGGAGCATTTACCTTTTACAATTTCCTCTCTTGGCAAGACGGGGCTGGTTGAGACCGTAGAAATGTCAAATGGAACTTCAGATGGATTATTTTGGTATTCTCTTAGACTTTGTTCCAAATTGTCCAAAGGCACCGATAAACCTACAGATGAATAACGAAATGAGGTGAGCGTGATGCTTCGCGTATCAAAAGCGTGCCAGAAAGTCAATATCTCCATAGCATACCATCAACAATTAACTGTTGAGACAAGTTCTGATCTTTTTCCAATACATTCAGGTAGAAAGTTGCTCTGTCTCTCACTTCATCATCGTTGTCGTGAAGGCATCTACACCAACCCGTAAAAAAAAATTAATGCAGTGTTATGGAAGCACAATCTGCTTGCTCTTTCAAGCAGAGCATAGTTTTACCTCTTGAGAAGAGCAATTGTGCTAGCCCTGGTGTTGGGAAGGGCAACACCAAATTTGGCCAGAGCGCTAACTGCGGACGCGCGTACGTTGGCGTTCTCCAGTATAACACGATTATAAATATACCGAATGTATTTCGAAGGACATGATGTGGTAGGACCCTCCTTTCCAAGCAAATGCAAAATCTTTGTTGAGAGATGAGTGAACTCGCAGTCTTCAATGAACTCGCACAGGTGACCCAATCCTACGAAACATTGAATTAGTCATAAATTCTACTAAACACACACATGCACACAACATTATACACACCAGCTTCCTTGGCTTCGGGAAGGGCAGAGATAATCGTGAGAATAGTATCCACAATGGCCTTCTTATATTGGAAGCCTCCTTCGTCACGCAACATGTTCGACAAGAAATTCATCAGCGTGCGGTGCTTTTGTTTGTACTTTAGGCATAAAGTTTTGATAGCGTCAACAACGACAATCTTGAATTCGTCAGAGATTTCGCTCATGAAATTGGAGATTTGCTTCATCAGCCTGTCGACGCTGCTCTCGCTGCCCGTCTGTTTGTTTGTTTACCCCAGTTAAATACATGTATACTTGATTTCTGTGCTTAAAGGTGGAATTGAGTTATCAATATTCAAAAGAGATAGGTTAACCTTAAGAAGTGTGGTGATGGCCAGAGTAGCAATACTTCTGTTCACATCACCAATCAAATTCTCCATATCAAGATTACATGTTGTTACGCTTAGAGGTTGAGTCATGGCGACCTGAAAACATTTAGAAAACATTATTCTAAAGTCGTGGAAGTTTGTACTAAAGAAGAAAAGAAGAAAGTACCTTGTTGAGAGTCCTCACAGCAGCAAAGCGAAGGGTAGGCTTTGGGGAACTGAGAAACAGCTGGAGAACTTGTTTTGTAATACACATTGTTATAAAAAATCGAACAACCGACGAAAAAGAAGTGTTATCGTGACTGTACCAGAAATGGCCGGAGTGAGCTCCTTTGTAGTTACATTGCGAATGTCGCATATTCCGCGTGCTGCTTCGAAGATGACAATCTCACTCTTATGTCTAAGACAGCTCTCGAGATAGTCATATAGGCGTATTCTTTCTCTGCAGAGATTGATAATTAAATTAGTTTTACATGCATGCTACTAACGAGCATCTAGTTATCTGCTTACGCATCATCTGTTTCATCCTCTAGAACTTGGCATGTGTAGCGTATGAGAAGGCAGTGAGCATAGTGAGATCGGATGGGACTGCGAGTCATCTCAGACACAAGCTTGGAAACAGCCAAACGATCGTGGCGCTTGATTTGATGCAACAAACCCAGAGCGTGATACTGTACCATTGTTGACTTGCTCTTCACTGCGTTTTGAATTTCACTAAACCAGCGCTTTACCTATTGAGTAATATTTAGCACAAAGAAGATTGTGTTTTCAGTATTTGTATTATGAAGAAGAATGCAGGAAGAGAATCCTATTTTGGAACCGAGTAGTAATAGTAGGTGTTTTGCGTACAATATCAAGGCCTGCAGAGGAGGCTCTCATCAGATGCATTCCAGAGGCCAAGGCCGCACTAGCTACGTACGGTTCTCTGTCTACAATTGCCTGCTTAAGATATCTGTCTGCCTGTCCCAGCATTGCGACCTAAACTCGCACAAATTGGGCAATTAAATAAAGTGCACGATATGAGGGAGAGAGAGAGAGAGTAGATCTTTGTTGTGTTTGGGGGGGGGGCTCACATCATTGATCTTGCAAAGTACTCTGATAGCGTTGGCCCTTTATGTTGTTACAAGAACGAAAATAGAGTCGGGCGCGTCAGAGAGCAAACAAGGATTCCTGTAACTTTACTTTGGGTGGGGGAGGGGGTAAAAACTTGTAAAGGTCATTTTTGCTATTCATGTCCTTCGTCAAACAGCTGATCACAATAATAACGTCCTCAGCAAGAGGCAATAAATCTTTCAAAACAAGATAAACCATACGCCTTAAATTCACCTACAAGCAAAAAAAAACGCTTAACTCGAGAGAAACCAAAGGCGCAGAAAGAAATTTTTATACTCACATCTTTAGATTGAAAGAGTTTGGTGGTTGCAAAGAAAAGATCTGTGGCTTCAATTTTCGTAAAATCTTCGCCTTGGCCGAGAAGATATAATATTTTGGTGATCAAATGGCAGCATTTGCGTGCATTAATGGGGCTCTCGTTGAATAGCCTCTTTTCTTGAAGCACAAGACCTTTTTCTAGCCCTTGAAAGGGGGCGAACACTGAATGAACAAACGAAGACAAACTATTAGACAATTGTCCTATTTTGTTCTGGGCGCCATGAGGACAGAGTGCGATTGATTTAAAATTCTTCTTGTTCCTCTCGCGACACCTCACACTCACACAAGAAGGGGCGCACCTTCATCGTCGTCTTTCTTCTCCAAAGGATTCATGTTTGTTTTGTGAAGCGGGCTGCACACACGCACACAGAGAAAGGGTCACCACCAGCACAAACACCCTGCACCAAGGCTGCTGACGCGTGCGCCATCCTTCATTCCCCCCCCAACAAACCCCGTCGCATCGAAATTTCGATCGCCTTCTTAAAGTGGTTCCTCCTTTTGTAACCCTGCCCGCGCAACTTCATTTTCCTTTCTTCCTCTCCATCCACTACCTCCCCTGCAAGCATGGTATGACCCTTGATCCATTGACTTTGAACCCTCCCCCCAAAATAATGTGAAGTGAAGAGCAGAGACTAGAGGGAGAGAGAGCTGATCTTAGAACTATTGTGCAACAGGTGTTCCAGCGCTTTGTGGAAATTGGCCGTGTTGCCCTCATCAACTTTGGCCCAGACAATGGCAAACTCTGCGTGATTATTGATGTCTTGGACCAGAACAGAGTAAGTCTAACTCCATCGAAACTTGACGTATTTTTTTTTTGTTGCGCAACGGCACAACCTCATGCTTTGCCCCCGTTCAGGCCTTCATTGATGGTCCCTCCAACATTAATGGAGTCCAAAGACAGGTCATCCCACTTAAGCGTCTGTCCCTTACAGACCTGAAGGTCACCATCCCCAGGTCCCCTCGTTTGAAGACCCTCAACAAGGCCTTCGTTGAACAAGGCATTAAAGAGAAATGGGAAGCTACCGCATGGGCCAAGAAGCTCGCCATCAGAAAGAAGAGAGCTAGCTTGACCGATTTGGATCGTTTCAGTGTTATGCTTGCCAGGAAAGAGGTACTTAATTTACTGTCTCTACAAAGCCCCCTGGTGAAGAGCTTCTTTTTAATTGCCCGCTTTATTTCAGAAATCTCGCGTGGTCCGCCAAGAGTTGAGACACATGGCCACTACCAGAAATCGTAGGCGTACACAGAAGTCTCAGGCTGCCGCTGCGGCTAAAAAAGCCGAGAAGCAGTAAATACTGCATTTCCAGGACATCAATAAACAAAAATGAGCGCCACAGGGAATTTTTGTGTACACTGTTTCGCCAATCTTAAGCCACACATTTTGCTTGCAACACAACAAACACAAGCCAAAGCCTTTATTATTATTATTTCTTTTTCTTTTTGGCTTCCTTCTCGGCCTCTTTTTGCTTCTTTTTTTCCAACTGCACAGACATTCTTCTCTCTTTGGGTGACATGACCATCATGGATCGTCGTCTATGTAGAATTGATGCATTTTCTTTGAGTTCTTCCTCGTACTTGGCAATCATATATCTCTTGTAGGCTGCGACTTCCTCAGGTGTGGATGGTAAACTCCTGCCCACCAAATGATTAGTAAAGTAGTCTTATAGTAGGCTTTTGTTTAGACCTTTGGGCTTAAACAAAACTTAGGTGAACATTCGTGGCTTACTTGGGCGGTACAAGGGAAGACGAAGCCTGATTTCTGCTTGCAGAAGAGCTTGCAGGCTCGCTTTGTGCAGAGCTGTTGCTGGCCAGAGCAGTTGGTGCCGATGAGGAGAGAGAAGCGGATCTTTTGAGCACTGCCACGTCCGGCCGTTGTGGTTGTTGCAGGGGAGTAGTTGTAGTTGTTTGTGGTCGACTCACACTTGAAAAAGGTGATATTCCAGGGCTGGAAGGAGCTGCAAGAGGAGCAGGAGCCATCACAGGAGGGAGCTCACTAGATATGCTGGGCGGGGGAGGAGGCAATCCGGTCTCACCAGGTGGAGGAGGCAGTGAGAAGGATTGGCTTCTGGTGGCTGCAGGAAGTTGGGAGGCGGGAGTAGATCTCTGCACCGGGAAGGGTCCTTGGTTGTCCGACCTTCCAAAGGGTTGGACAGAAGGAGTAGGATTCGGGGCAAGCTGAGAGTTAGTTACAGCTGTCCTCGGTGAGGAGGCATTAGAGCTCAACCCTGCTGGAGCAGAGTTTTGTACCCTGAACTGTTGACCTGGAGATGATACCATCCCACCCTGGATACCCGTATTCTGGTTATGCACTGGAAGAGGGCCACGAAAACCTCCAGGTGCTCCTGGTGGAAGGCCAGAAGGTTGGCCTCTCCCTCCGGGTGGAGCCATGTTCATAAAAACATCTGCAGGGCTTTGCCTTGGTGGAGGCCTCACTCCTGTGAAATGATTCTGTTAGTCGACCACAGTCTTGATGAATCCAGAAAAGGCAACGACTTACCTGAAAACTGACATCCTGGTGCGCCTCCTGGAAATGCATCACCATTAGAGTTGGAACAACAACCACAACAACAAAAAACAGTCACCCAGGTGTAAGGCAATAATTTGATCAACTAAGTTACACCACCTGTACTACTCAGACTTCGGATCATTGGAGCTTGGGAAGGTCTGGGCTGCTGTGATTGAAACTGAGCAGCATTTGGCAATGGTCCATGCGGACCACTGGACATCTGGGGAGTGCCTGGAGGGCCTAATGGTATTTGATAGGAGAGATTAAAATCGGAAATCACTGAAATGTACTGTTTTGATAGAAATTAACCTTGGAAGGATGATGGAGGGGGAAGGCGTTGGGGAGGCCGCTGAAGTAAAGATTGAGGAGGCTGTTGTCCTAACGGAATAAGGTGGACTGGACTCCTAGTTGGTGCTGGGGAATAATTTGGGTGTACGTTTGGAGAGATCACCTGAATTGGGGAGGGAAAAGAGTCCCTTCCAGGAGCTGGAAATGGTGGTGGAGGAAGTGACGAAGGAAATGGGGGTAGTGGGAGAGACTCAGGAAATGGGGGTAGTGGGAGAGAAGCAAGGGGCAGGTTTTCTTCAGGGAAGATAGTTTTGTTGGTAAAGCTCTCTGAATCAGGAAAGTGGAGATTGCTTACTGAAGGGTGGGCAAAGTGGTTGAGATCTGGACAGGGAGGAGGTTGAAAAAGTGGAGCAGGAAGAGCAGAATCTGGTAAACCAGGGAGAGGTGGCAGGGGAGTGTCAAAGGGAGGGGGGAAGGCGAATGAGGAATCCGTAGGAAGCTCAGAAAAACTTTGAAGCGGGGGTAGTGGAGCCATCCCAAGAGAACCACTTATTTCGGAGAAGGGATAAGAAAGAGAACTCTCCATAAATGAAGGTGGAGGTGGAGCCATTGGGCAAGGAGGTAAAAGTGAAGGATCTGGTGGAGGGGGAAGCCCAAATGGATCCGGTGGAAGAGGACTAGGAGTAAAAGTAACCGCATCTGGAGGAAGTTCCTGCTTCAAGAGAGTATCTGGAGAAGGCGGCATAGCAGTAGCTGATGCATTTAGTTCACGGGTAAGCTTTTGTCATCAAGTATATTCTGTTTTCAGAAATATGGGAACCTACCTGGTCTTAGAAAGGAACCTGAAGGACGGGATGCCGGTGAGGAATTTAAGGGGAACTCTGAACTTCTTGAAGCTGGTTGATAAATATCACCAGGAGGTTTGAAACTTGGAGATGTGGATGCAGATGGGGAGATGTTTGAGTTGCTTTGAGAGAGAGGAGAACTTAAAGTTGAGGCTGGGCGTGGAGACAAAGTCACAGCTGGGCCAACAAGGGGGATTTTAGCAGGGATAGCGGCAAGAACTGACTCATTGGCCTGTATCTGGGAATTTGGAGGATTTCCGTGCTTAGAAGGAATCTCTGAAGGTGAACAAGTTGGAGTTGCAGGAATTGAAGGTAAGGGAACTGGTTGTTCTTGCTTAACATCCACATCTGCTGAAGGAGTTTTTTGGGGTACAATGGCAGGGAGACTGGCAACAGTCAAGTTTTGAGGTGCCGTTTTGTTTCCTATATATGAAATAATTTTCAGCAAGTACATGCCTGTATTAGCATGCATCTTTAGTGTAAATCATACCAAAGGATGGATCCCCAGAAGGCCCCTTTTCCTGACTGTTTTGGTTTACTATCCTAAAAAAATTGAGTGCATTCATGTTAATGAGCTCGCCGCTACACAGGGAACACAGTAATTACATGAAGTTTGAGTAAGGAACGGAGAAGCGCTGATTCTCCTTCTGTGCCTTTGCCTTTTCTTCAGCAGCTGTTTTTGCTGCAGCTATCGTCTTGTTGAAGCATGAGACCCATAAGTCTAAATGACATTAAAAGAGGAAGTTAATATAGGGATTTTTCCTTTTACACAGACTTTTTTACAGCACAATGTACCCGAGTCTAGCTTCGCTGTTTGATAGAACGTCCATTCTTTGTTTCCTTCACATACTTTAAATGCGTTTTTCAGGGCTAGATGGAGATGTAAAACATGAGTAACGATTGGATTAAACAGGGAACAGGAGAGATGGAATACACACAGAGGGTATCAGGTATGTGGGCTACTACGGAAGAGATTGTGTTGAATTCTTCAAGGAACTTGTATGTCTTATCCTGCTTCCGTTTGGTCTTCTTGGCTTCTGTTATCATCACGAGGTCAGAGAAAATGAAAAGGTATCTGTATCTTGACCGCTTTGAACTGGGAACATATTCCACAATGACTCCTTCTTTGATGGGCTTTCTTCCTGGGGCCATAAAAGCCTAATACAAAGAGATCAACCGTTGTCCTTGTTGTGAGCACTCTCATTAAAGGGAGGGCAGTTTTTCCTCACTGACCTTGGTGTACCCCAGGATCTGTTTGGA
This sequence comes from Acanthamoeba divionensis, assembly GCA_000826405.1. Taxonomy (NCBI): domain Eukaryota; phylum Discosea; order Longamoebia; family Acanthamoebidae; genus Acanthamoeba; species Acanthamoeba divionensis. The sequence continues at coordinate 441 of CDFI01095591.1, read as the reverse complement.
AAGCCTGGACATGTGGTTTAGGGTTTCAAATTTGTCCTTTTCACTGTCAATCCAGTCTGCAGTTTCTTGCATCTTGGGGAGGATAAAGCTCAGCTTTTCGTGGTCTGGGTGAGTCTTAGGTGTGTTTTTGAGGAGATCCTTGAAAGTTGAGAAATGCATATTAGCCTGGATTGATTTGTCATTTCAACTCTATTCAAAACACATAATTTGGGTKAWAGCCATACAGTGAGAAGAAGCACATAGCGGGGTATTCTTTGTATGGGCATGATCATTAGAGAGCCCAACTCTTTGATTGCGCCGTCTCTAGATGTCATTTCCTGCTCACATATGGTCAGTACTTACTGTTGTGTCAAAGATAATTTGAAAAAAAAATAGCTCACCTTTTTAAAGTTCTTCCAAGCTGGATTCTTGTCAGCTTTATCCAAAGCTTCAATACTGTGT
>CDFI01095521.1:75148-86579 GCA_000826405.1 Acanthamoeba divionensis | reverse complement strand
AGTATTTTCATTTCATTGGACAAAAGGGAGATGCCAACAACTTGAATTTTGTCATTGGGGCATGGAAAATGTTAATTGAACAAAAAGTCTTCGAGGGCCTTTCAATCATCAACATTTGGAGCGATGGTGGACCTCATCACTTTCGAGTCAGTGCAAACATGTATTTTTTTTCATTGCTGCAACAGCAGCGCTCTATTCTATAATTTCTTTATTGCCTATCATGGGCATGGGCTTTGTGACACCGCAGCATCACATCTCAAAAAGAAATTGCAAACATTTCAAAGGAATGAGAACAAACCTGTGAACACACTTGCTTGTGAGTGGCCACCACCTTCCCAAAAATCGTGACATGGGGATGAAATGAAGATGGCGATGACGATGATGATGATGTGAGCGCAACACGAACTTCAGTTAATGTGATGTGGTTGGAGGTGAATAAATAGTTATTGAATGGCTTTGTCTATCACAAATATTTACACACTACACACTACACACACTCACATATACTACACACACACACTACCAATTGGCAATAGCATTCATTATCATCTTGACAAGCTACAGCAAGACAAAGGCAACTGCCAAAAGGTTTTTCTTGTTAGTGGCTTGCCACCGATGTGTGAATGTGGCTGTGTGCGTGTAGAGAGAGAGAGAGGAGAGAGCACTAAGGAAGGTACCCATTATGTGCCAATGCCCATGTTGATGCCGCTGCCGTGAAGGAGAGCCCTCAAGGCCGCCTTCCGCTGGTTAAAGTCAACCCGTGCAAGCTCGCGTCCGTAGCGCGCAGCCTCTCGTCCACTGCCTAACACTCCACACACCTACAGGCCCGTCCGCCCACATCACAATCACCCTTCTGTTAAAACTAAATGTTTGGTTTGTGAAGTGGAGTGTGATATATATATGTGTGTGTATATATATGGTGGTTGGCCGTACGATGGCGATGTTGGAATAGTTCGTGCGAAGCAGTGGATGGTCCTCACCTAATAGTGAATAGCAGCACTCCTGTTAGTTTTGAGCTGCACCATGCCAAATCTTGAGGAAAGGAGAAAGCATAGGAGCAGTGAATAGAGAGGCTGTTGCTTACTTACCAAGCCAAAATGTATCCCACCGAAGGGCGAATCGCAGTAGACGCAGCGCAGCGTTGTACCTGTGAGGGCGGGGGCAATCAGCATAACGGTAAGAGAGTGCAGTGTTAATTTCTTGTTGATTCAACCTTACCTGTGCCTAGAGACCAGATTTTGGGCAAACTTAGTCGCTATGTAGCTTGCCACTTCACCCCCCCCCCGGCCATAAAATCAGCACGAAAGCAATTGGGACAAGTAAAGTGATGGAACGTGAAACCTGTGTGACCATAGCATAGAGCGTGGGAAAGGTGGCTGGATGTGAGAACGCAGACGCACAGAGAGAACAGTGCCACCTTTAGCCATTCCTTCAGGCCTCTTCTTGAGCTCTCTTGCCCCTCTGGCCTTCTCGTGCCTGGGGAAAAGGAGGCCTTCCTGCTGCGAGGGAATGCCTCATACACAATCCAAGACAGACACAGGTAGTAGAGCAGAGCAGAGCGGTCTAGGGGAGCGCCTCCTTGTCCTCTTCGAGAAGCAGCATCAACTATTGGCCACAACCACCCAAGCATCAAAAAATAAAAAGAAAGGTAAATAAAAAATTAATGTGGTGGCCTCACTTTTTGTTTTTATTTTTTGTGTTTGAAAGCAAAAAAGAAAAATAAGAAAAGCCAATTGTAACCCATTTTTCTTCAAGGAAGGGTACACAAAAGGATGTCTGCATATGTGCATGACCCAAAAGCTACTGTTCTTGATCCTTTCACTGCCTGTGGACAATATAACAATCCAAATGTTTTTAACAAAGACCTACGTTTTTCTTTTTTTACACAACCCTTTAACATAGGTGGTCAAAGAGGAGGTTGAGAGGTTGAGTAGGAGAGGAGAGAAAGAAAGGAAGAAAAATGGATGTAAGAGCAAAGACAACCTAAACTTTGAAGTGCATCTTTATCAACAATAAATAAATAAATAGAGATACCACTAAAAACACTTCACTTTGTTGTAGAATTGCGAAAGAAAGAGAAAGTAAACTTATGGGTGGTCCCATTGCAACACTCCCAAATGCCCATCAACGGCGAGCCTGGCAGTTGAAAGAAGAGTGTCATACAATGCAAGTTCTTCACATCTTTAAAATGTTGCAATGGATAGATGGATATTTATCTAATTTATTTGCTTGGTTGCTGACGATGTATGGTTTGGCCATATATATATATGTTTCTTCAAATCATACAACTGTCCTGAGCTTGGAAGCTGATGGTGGGAATGTACAACGAACTGTGTTGAAAAGCTGAAAGGCGGTCGGATAGCAGTATGAACTACAAACTACAGATTTTTGGTAGATGCCATTTGTTGTATAGCTGAAGGTGGCCGTCACGTTAACACTTCCTATTGCATAAGAAACAACAACTTCATCAATGTAGGGATTCAGGTAGGTTGCCCCTACCCACTGGCCTTGCAGCTGTACCCAGACGGTGCCATTAGTGAGCCTCCAAAAGTTGTCACCAGTGTTAGCGAAGCAAGCTGTCCAGTAGAATGAGGCTACATCTACAGATGCAGTGTCGTTGATGCTTGGCACGTTGGTGTCAAAGATGGCCACTGACCCATTGAAGCCTCCCTTACTGCCCGTGTAGCTGCTTCCTGCGTAGTCCACCCTAAGCTGAGGCACACCGCCGAGGCCATCACCTGGCAGGAGGCTGATCAGTCCACCTCCAACCACTCCACCCCAGTTGACTGTGATGGGCTGACGTTGTGCTGTACTGTTTTTTCAAGAATGTGTTGCATAGGATTAATTAGAACAAACACGAAAAGAGGAAACAAAAAGTGCAGCATAGCAAATAATTACCTGTTGAGAACAAAGTTATAGAGCTCTTGTGAAATAACGTGTATTTTGACTGTGACCTCTTGGACAATGGAAGATGTGGCCTGGGTGACTTCCCAATAGAGCCCCACTGAAGGCCCAATGACTGCCTGGCCCAGGGTATTGCCAAAAGTAACAAAGGACTTGCATTCGGTCGGGCAGTGTTGCTGTTGTCCACTAACCAGCACTAGGCACAGCAACAACGTGCAGATAGCAGCACGAAGAGCAGACATTGTTGGTTGATGTGTGTTTGACCAGCGCACTTGAGATCAAGAAAGAGCAGAGAGAATAAAAACTCCTGTATTAGATCGAACAGCTGTTTGATTGGACAAGAGAGCGTTTGTACAAATAATTCCTGGAAGTAAATTGGGAAAATCTAGCCCCAGTATGTAATTTTAATATTAAATCCGTTGTGGCAGCCAATGGGTGATTAGTCAAAAGTTAAATAATAAGAATAAAAAGCTTGTTAACAATTGTCTGCAAGTATAAAACATGTTACATGTTCATAACTTTTAAATTGTCCAATAATTAGAAACTGTCGCATTGAAAATTCATACTTGGATTCCGATTGGAGCATAATTCTCCGTTTGATTTTCCGTTGGCTGCAACCAAAATCAACTCCACAGGAAAAATGGGGCCATGAGCTCAAAACTGACCTTGCCCCCCCCCCCGTGAAAGAGCACACGTGAAGGCACTCTTTTTCTCTCCCCCCTCGCTTTGCTCTCTCTCTCTTTGTTGGCCCTTTTTCCTTTTACGCCCTCTCATCTTCTGTGCAGCTTAAGAGATGAGCTTGCGTTGGGGCTCGTGGCTCGAGACAGCCACCCAAGCAATCAGGAATGTAGAAAAAAGCATAGACAAGGCTGTGGGCCTTGAAGAAGAGGAGGCCGAAGGTTGGTTCTCCCCCCCCCCTGGTATGACTGTGTTTGTGTGCCTCTGTTGATGGCTGATTGCTTGCGATCATATTGGGAAACAGTGGTAGGTAGGCAACAGACTGGAGACAGGACAGTCGCAGAGCCTGTCCTCGCAGCCCCCACTCACAACTCAAACCAAACACTTGCCAAGGTGTCCCCCAGCGCTAGTCCTCAAAGGCAAGTGATCCTCCTCCTTGCCTGACTGTCTCCCTTCAAATTCCCGACTTACTGTAGATGCAACTTTGTGGCAGCAGGGCAGGCACAAGGACAGCAGCTGGTGGGGGGAGAGCAGCAGGACATAAGGCGGGAGGAGCGGCACTGAAAGGAGAGGCATCGCTGGAAGAACTGTTGAACAGTGACATTTTGCTCTCCGGCTCCAGTACTGCAGACAAGAAAAAGAAATCTCCCGCTGCCGCTCCCATAACCTCATCTTCGCCAGGACATCGAGCTCCACCTTCTAACAGGAATCCTCATCCTTCTCCTTCTGTCATGAAGACAACCAGGAACGCCCCAACCAACCAGCCTAAGAGTCCTACCCAGACTTCTCCTTCCCTTCCTTCTCATATGCCCACAGTTGCGTCTGACAATGCTCAAGACGTTAATTTACATATTACTGTCACCGAGAAATCTCAGAACACTCAAGACTCATCAGTCCCGTTAGTGAATGAACACCAGCAGCAGCAGCAAAAGCAAGAAGAGAAGCACGATGACCTCGAGCAGGTGGATGAAGTGCAACAGAAACAGGAGTTTCAGGAATCAGCCCAAAGCAACCATCAGGAGAGCCAGGACGACCCACAGAATAACAACCATGAAACTGAGAAAACGGCACAAGCCACGTCTCCTGAACCATCGAACGATATACCAGTCCCTGGTTCACCAGTTTTAGAACAGAGTGACGCTCCTGATAAGGAACACCTAGAACAAAATGGCTTTCTTGTTGACCATAGCAATACTCAAAATCAAGAGCTAAACTATGAGCCGTTTAACGAGACCCCTTCTGTAGTCCCTTCTGAAGAGGTTCTCTCAACGCAGACAGCTGTTGGTGAGATCGACCACTTACAAACCCAAATACAAGAGGAGGCAATGACTCAAGAATCCTCGCCACACATCACAGAAAACGAAACAACAGCAGAGCAACAAAACGAAATCAACATTGAGAGAGAAGAAGAAAGAAAAGATGAAGATGATGTTGAAGAAGAAGAAGAAGAAGAAGAAGAAGAAGAAGAAGAAGAAGAAGAAGAAGAAGAAGAAGAAGAAGAAGAAGAAGAAGAAGCACAACAAGAGGTTTTCCCTCAGCAAGAATCAGACCAAAGAGACCAGCAAATTGAAGAACACCCAGACGTGGAGCTTCATGTTGAGCAAAATCACTCGGATTACCGGTTAGTGCAAGCAGATCAGCATACTTATATGCCCACAGGAGAACAATTACAGGAACAACCTAAGCACGATGTACAAGACCAAGCAGGCTACCAAGATAGTGAACCAGATGTTGCCGCTGAAGATGTAGGTGCAAGAAATGAACAGGAATACATGAACCAAAGCCATGTTAATAGAGAAATAGACTTAGAGAGGGAAAGCGAACGTGAAGCAAGGATTTCCGAACTGGAGGCGAAGCTAAGTGCACTGTCACATGTACTGGGACAGAGGGAGAGGCAACTGGAAGTTCTTTCGCAAGAGAATGGTTCACTTCTTGAATCTCAACAGACGTTGATGAAACAGGTGGACAACAAGAACCAGGCCCTCAACGTTTTACAAAACCAAATTGGTATAAACCCTTTGCTGCTGGTTTTGCAAAAATCACTACTGTTTGTATCTGTTTGATTAATTGTGTTGGTATAGAGGATATGAAAGCGGAATTTAGCTCACGTTTGGGGTCAACCGAGAGAGCAATGAGTTCTGTGACGAAGGAGCGAGATATGTTAAAGTCCAAGCTCAAGGATGTATCCTATGACCACGAAGAGGCTCTCGAAAAAGATGAAATAATTAGTGCTTTGCGCCTAGAAGGTCTTTCTCCCCAAACCAACAAAACCCACAATCGATCCTCTCTCTCTCCATATATTCACCCACACTATACCACTCTTATACTTGCATCCAGGTGAGAAATTATCTAAAAAGCAGCTGACACTGGAGGGAACCATCAAGACCCTGCGAGCAGCAGCAAAAGAGAATGAATCAAATATAACCAGTTTAAAGGAACGCCTGACAACCTCAGAAAATCTGCTTGATGCTCGCAATGAGAAAGTCAAAGAGCTTGAGGATCTGCTTGCTAAATACACTGGTAAATGTTTGATACATCCTTAGTGTTGCATGATTATCTGAGGCTGACAGGGAAATAACTTTTTTTTTTACTTTGAAGAAATGGCGGGCACCATGAAAGAGGTGTCCGAATCGACGAGCAAACAGGTTGAGGAAAAGGAGCGTACTCTTTTAACCTTGCGTGGGCGTGTATCAGAGCTAGAAGTAGCTCTGGATAGAGCATGGAGAGATGTGGGGGAGGCGCGGAGGGCTACTCAGGCGGCTGAAGAGCGGCGAGAGCGAGAAGTAGCCGCTGCGCGTGCAGACTCACAAGCTACCCATGCCGAAGCTCTGCGCAAGGCCCTTGCTGATGCCCAGCAGCGCGAAGATTCTCTTTCTCTTACAATACAACACCTTCGTGGCTCACTTTCTCACGCCAACCAACAAGGAGCATTAACTGAGGACCAGCTTCGAAAAGAGATGCAGGTTTGATTTAGTACTTTATTTCTGAGCAGTTATGTGTATTTCTCTTGTTAATCAATGCTTTAGTCCCTGCAAACGAGGATCGCTGCTGCAGAGGCGCGCAATGAGGAGCTGGCAGCTGCAGTCCCCGACGCTACCCGACCTCTTCTGAGACAAATCGAGTCCCTTCAGGTCAGTGCATATTCTATTGCATGTTCTGCTCTCGGTTCTCCCCATTTCTTTGAAAGCTGCGTCTTGACGTTCGTTGTGCTTGTAGGCGTCTCATGCAGCCCGCCAAAACGCATGGCTTGATCTCGAACGCACGTACTGTCTTACATCACAGTTTTCTATTTTAGAGATCAATTATATTAGAAAGTTACTTTACTCTTTTTACAATTATGCTTGAACTATCGTGTGATAGGCTAACAGAGCGGTTACGAGAGGAAGAGGAGCTTGCTGCAACTGCAGTACAGAACGAGCGCAGAGCTACTACTGCCCTAAATAAGATGGTACACCACAACATTCATTCACATAAAAAAGGGGTTTGACATGGCTTACCGTTCCAATGGGGGTGGGGGTAAACAGCGAGGGAAGGTGAAAGATTATGAGGGCCAGATAGCATCCCTCGAAAGTGAGATAGAGCGACTCAGTGCTGAGGTCGGCACAGAGAGAGCACGCACCGAGGAGGCTCTCCGCGCGCGGAATGATGCTAACCTCGAGTTGGAAAGGGTATGCGTTGTATCTGCGATCCCCTCATAAATATAGCCTAAATAAAAACTAATGTACATTGCATCACAGGCGCGCGCACAGCATGCAGCGTTACTGCAACACTCTGAGAACAAACTTCAAGCTGCAATAAAAGAAACAAGGTGATTAGAAACACACACAACACAAGGATATCAATATCACCTCATATTTGACAACAATACAGAGAACAAGAGCAGGCCCGTTGGGTTTCACGAGAAGCTGAGCTGCTGCGCCAGAAGGAAGCCTCCTCTGCTTCATCAGGCTCCACTTCTCCCAAAGAAAAACCCCCCTATCCTCTCCATTCTCCCTGGAAGGTAAGAACTTTAACTCATGACCACACTTTCATTTTGATTGCTGAGCGAAGGCATATATGGCACAGGGAGGTGCAGTGGTGGGGCCCACAGGCTCAGGCTCAGCAGCTGCCACAGAGAAGATCACTGCAGCGCGTAAGCACAAAGAGGCCGAGCTGGCCTCTCTTTATTCAGTGCTTCAATCAGTGGAAAAGACTAAATGTGCGTACAACCTGTTTGGCATATGGTTGTTTTTCCGAACTCTTCTCACTCGTACACTCTCCAATTGTACACAACAGGCAATCTGGAGGACGAACTGGTTTCCCTAACAGCCCAAAACGAGTCACTGTATCCTTTACCTTCTCTTTCTTACCTATGTTCCTATGATCTGCTCTCTCTCTCTCTGCTCTCTCTCTGTGTGTGCGTGTGTGCGTGTGCATGCGTAAGAGTCCTTAATGAAGGGAAAGACAAAAGAGAGTTTCAGAATTGAGTTCTGTGGAAAGGCGGTTGGAAGACGTGCAACATCGCTACCAGATGGCGTTAGAGCTCGCTGGAGAGCGAAGCGAACAGGTCAGCTAATAATACCTTTTTGTGCAGGAGCATAGAGGGAGGTGATGGATGGGAGGTCTAACATTAGTGGTGGTAATGATGATACAGGTGGAGGAGCTGAAGGCGGACCTGCAGGACATGAAAGAGCTTTATCGGTCACAGATCTCTGAGCTTCTGGCGAAGATAGAAGCACTCTCGAAGAAGCCCTAACCCATTCGTGAGAGATCAGGGCATCTCCCTTCCTTTCTTCTTCCTTCCCTCGCCTTTCCACCTGCTGAAAGACACACACACTATCGTTCTCTGGGATGATGTGTTTGTGTTTGTGTGTTACATTTGAAAACTCTTTATCTCTTTACTTGCATGTAGTAATAAGTTCTGTCAATACAATCCAGAAATGATGATCAACAACAATAATCCTCCATTTGTCAAAATCTTCGTGTTACAACCAAGCCACAGCACTCCCATTTCCTACAACAAATGTCCATGAGAGAGGGATAGACTAAGAGGCATTCTTGATGCAACCACAACAAATGTCATTACCTCCCTTACAATTCCTTTCCATGTGCTCAATTCTCTTAAGGGGGCAGTCTAAATAAGCATCTTAAGGATATTATCTCACTTTGGGAGGCGCAGACAACAAGAATTGCAGTCTGCACGGTCAACGCTGGACATGTCTCCACACAACACAGCAGAGGGACACCTTTGTGGCCTCCCAAAGAAAAAAGAGGGACCACACGGGGCGTAGACTGCGTTGAGACAACCCCAAACCCAACCAAACAACGAAGAAAAACCATTATGGTCCGTGCAACGTGCCTTGGCCCCCTTTTAAAGGTTGAGCGCTTCTCCCTTTGGGTCTTGCTTTAAAAATTCTTACACCCAACCGACTCGAACCCTTAGCTCCAGAGGTACCACCAACAATTTCTCTTCGCTCTCTCGCGACACATCCGTTTGTTCATCTCGTCTTTTGCGAGCAATGATCCAGTGCAGGAATGAGCTGGAATTTCTTCAACCAAAAAGGAATTTGTTCAAAGACAGATCAGATGATGGGCAAGGAGCCAAGGATGTCCTTGTGATCTATCACATTTATAATTCAGGGACAGCCTTGGCTCCTTGCCCATTCATTTATCGGACAGATTTTGACCCATCAGAGCGCTCAATGGCCAAAGAAAAAGCCACATGATCAAGAACAGGGTGACGGTAAGTACTTCTAAAGATCAATCTGACGATCTAATCACATTGTGATGTGGGCCTTCACAGGGTGGGGTTTCTTTTTTCGTCTGGAATGTGAAAAATGCACACAAACCCGGTTTTTACCGGCAGTTTCCGGACATGCGTTCGAAGAAAAGTCATATTCCACGAAAAAACCAACCACCCTAACAAAAAAGTTCCTAATTGCAACCAAGGTGTTTAAAAAATAAATTAAACTTATTTTCCATTGCAAGGAGCAGTGCCAAAGAAGGGAAAAGCACCTTCTCCCAGTGCAAATTTGAAAGTGGGTGGTTGTGGCATGAGGGCAGTGGAGACAGTTACAACAACATTGGTGGGGGAGGATGCCTTTGTGGTGGTCCCCAATGAACTGTTGTCAGACATACTTTTACTCCACTTGCACCCAATCTGGCGTCTTGTCTGCAAGAGTGTCTGCCACCGTGGCGCGACCTTCTCTTGACACAACGACACCCTTCTTCTTCTTCTTTGTCCTGTTCACTTGGCTATGCTGCCACTCTTGCTCACAAAGGCCATTTGAATGTGCTGCAATGGGCAAGGAGCCAAGACTGTCCTAGGAATGAGAACACATGTGCCATTTGGAGGTATTGCAATGGCCAGAAGCCAAGGCTGTCCCTGGGCATGTGGCATGTGCCTATGCGGCTGGTGGAGGCCATTCAGAAGTACGACAATGGGCTAAAAGCCAAGGCTGTCCCTGGGGCTTGTAGAGAAAGGATATAATGTGTCAACGTAATTAGGTATTATATACCCTAATAGAAATATATATAAATATTGAAACGCAACTGGCAGGCTGAAACGCGCCACCATAATGACTGGGGGGCCTTTTTTCACAACAGGGCATGGCCGCCGTACCACTTTTTGTTGGCATACCATGTTGATGGAAACATCAAACATAATAATAATAATAATAATAATAATAACAAACTTCTTAACTTAAAGATTATATTTATCCATTGCACACACAATAATCACAAAATAGCAGACAACAACAACAATGAACACGACCACTTACAACAACAACCCTTACCTCTTTGGTCTAGACTACTGATGCTTGTTGGACAACTTATTTACAATGATCGAGTTGAGGCTGGCCAGGTGGCCTGCCCATTTGTCCACAGCCGCATATTTCTTTGCCCCGACGTGCCTGTCGCTGTACAGTGCAGCAATATATGTACACAAAGATGTAACAACATTAATTAATTAATTAACAAGGAGATATATACTAAGCTTACATCTCTGCTCTCTGCTCTCTCTCTGACGAGTCAATCAATTTTTGTTTGTTCTTCTTGGGTTAATTGTTTGTTTGTTGTTATGGGGGGGGGGCGACGTACGTGGAGTGTAGGATGACGGTCTGGTTGACTTGGTCGATGTGGGCGTCGATGCGCTCGTCCAGGATGAGGTCCACCAGCAGGGCTTCCACCTCGTGTGGCTCTATCTCCAGCTCCTGGATAGAGCAGAAAAAAAAAATAATCATCCACATCTTAATATATCTTATATAGGATATAAGATTAAATAAAATTAATAGATATCTCTATAAAATTGCCGTGCCTCCCCCCCCCCAAACAAAGACCGTAGACCACATGATCTACTCCGGGAGTAGACGTCAGAGTATATATCTATATGTACCTTGGAGATGCGGGGTATGGTGATACGCGTGTACGGTTGTATGAGCTGCAGGAGTACGTGGGTGCGCAGGCTTCGCAGGAGGTCGTCGATGTATGCGCGCAAGAACGGATCGGCCATGATCCCCGCCCAGTTGCTCCTCAAGACTGCCTGGAACGCCGCGATGTCTCGCTCCCCTGTTAAAGTGCATCACACACACACACGTCCCCTCTCTCTATATCAGACATCTCGTCTCATAGACATCACTCTCACTCTGCTCTCTTTCTCTCTCTGCGACTGAGTTGGCTAGTGAACTACTGGAAAGCACTCCAAGCGCGAAAGTGCCTAGAGCCCATGGCCATTATGCCAAGGCTTAACCATACATCTCTGCTCTCTCCACACACACATACACACACCTACCTCTCATTCACACCCATACCCTACTCACTACCGTCACACACACACACATCTCTCTCTCTCTCTCTCTCTCTCTCTCTC
>CDFI01095521.1:14263-75137 GCA_000826405.1 Acanthamoeba divionensis | reverse complement strand
TCTCCCCCCCTCTCCCTCTCTCTCTCTCTCTCTCTCTCTCTCTCTCACACACACACACACACACACACACGCGTCGCCACCAAGTGCTTTTCTCCATACATACCATACGCGTTCACGAGCTTAGTCAGAGCCACAATGTCGGGATGATTAGCGAACGCGCGTGCTTCCTGGCCATCAAAAGGGTTCACTCCAGAGTTGCTTAGCATATTTGACAACACGAGATACCTGCAACAAAGAAAAAATATATGTTAATGTTAAAATGTTAAGGGTAACGTTTTTGTTTAAGCTAAAAGAAAAAAGAGGGATACACGTACTTTAAGCATCGTATCCGCCGCTTGCTTCCAGCTGTCACATGTGGTAATAGAATATAAATAGTCTGTAGCAGTTATAACAAAAAAAAGGGGGGTACATGCATATTTAAATGTATTTGTACCTTCGTCGTAGTTCTTGAAGGCGTCCCAGAAGTCCTGGTAGGCAAGTCCCCACTGACGTTCATGCAAGTGCGCCTTGCCTCCACACTCCCGGATCACTCCCATTATACGAGGATGTGGCACGGCTGACTTAATTGCTAGTGAGTTTTCGTACAGAACCTGCCATGCACAACAACAATCTATCAGGTTACAATGGTGCCAAGTTCATTGAAGCTCTGCTGTGGCCGTATGTGAAGGGTTATTACCTTTAGCTTCTTTGTGTTTTTGGTGGCAGTGTATAGCTGTATCTCCAATGCATAGACTTCCAGCAGCTGTGTACCTCGCTTCTGCTTGTCTGCGCCCAGAGATCTATGCAACTCTTTTATGGCCTATGAGATATCCGCTTTACAATAAGATTGGACAAAAAATAACTTTCCTTCATTAAAAAAGCCAGAGGAAAGAAATCACACCTTGGTAGTTTTGGCATAGTGTCCCTTTTTATACCAAAGCTTGGCTAGCTTCAATTTAGTACGGAACCACAGTCTCTATATAAAGCTACATAGTCAGCATCTGAAGTGAAAAAACGATAAAAAATTCTGATACTTGCGTGATCTATGCCTTTACACAGTAAAGGGCCTGTCTCTAGGCCTACATTCACCATACCAAGGCTCTCTGCTCTCTGCTCTCTCTCTCTCTGTGTGTGTGTGTGTGTGTGTTGTTGTTGTTGTTGTTGTTGTTGGTACCTCATTTTGAGCTTCTTTGAGGGACTCTAAGGTGGTTTCATAAAACTCTTGCAGCAACTCTTGTTGGCGGGAGCTGTTGTTGCCCTTGTTGCCTCCTGAACTGCTGCTGTTGTGCGAAATGAAATCCAACAACCCAGAAATACTCTTTTCACTGCGATTTCGTGTAACTGCAACCTTTGTGTAGGATAACATCTGCCTGTTGTCCACATTGATTAAATGCTGTCTGATTTTGGGGGGGGGAGGAGTTTTAGAAAGCGTTACCTGTAAAGATTAAGAGCCCCATCATAATTGCCCAGCTTGAAATTCAGCTTCACAAGTTGTTTGAGTGCCTTAAAGCCCCTTAATAATATGAAATTGAGACTGTGCTACAAAAGGCATTACTAATGAAACACTTAAAGCTGAAAAGTACCATGTGCCCTGTTCTGGCTCCAGTTCAAGCACCTGCAAGAAGCTTTGAAGGGCTTTGTGGGTGTTGCCCTCATCAAGCAGGCCTTTGGCAGTGTAGTAGCGGTTCTCTACGGAGACCATAATGTCATCTTCCTCATCGATGGCTTCCTCTCCTTCATCGTCTGAGTATTCGAAGCCATAGTCCTCCTCGTCCCCAGCGTCGTCATCGCAGAGCATCTCATCATCGTCCGACATTGTGCAGATCTGCAAATTAAATGGTTCTCCCTCTCAATAAAAAAAATTGAGTATTTCTCTTCCTTTGGTTTCTAGAAACATGCAGGTCTTTCTGTATTATTCTGAAGAAAAAATACATTTATTATGCCAGTGGGGATAGTACCTTAATGAAGAAGAAGAAAGGAGCTTAAACACCACTGTTCCAATGAACATGGCCATCAAGCTCTTGCTCCTTTTTGCACTTGTGTGCACCTGTTGTGTTGTATTGGGTTTAACACACTTGCTTCAGAACAAACACAGTCTTTTCATTTCTCTCAAACTGTTAACAGTATAATATATTAATTTGGTTTTCTCCCTCTTGATTTATTTATTTAACGAAGAGAGTTCAGCACCCCACTTTGTTTCCTGCATCCATTCAAGCAGAGAAAATTCTTGAGGCCAATGGTAAGGTTGACAAGACCTTCGCAGGACGCTATCCTCCTGAGATATCACTGGCAGACAAGATCTCATAACTGAGAAATCAACCAGTGCTTCTTTGCTCTTAGCCAGCAGACAAGAGAACAGTGATGGGATTCGAAGGCGGTCTTGTCAGTACAGTTCTGGAAGCCTACAATGCACACATGCACCTGGTGCTCAGACCTGACGATGTGTGGATCTCCATCATGACTGCCTTTTCCCTTTATGTCAATGCACATGCTGAGGAGATGAGACATCACTTTGTCTTCCATTAAGGAAAGAAGACGCTCACCATACGTGCTTTGAGAAACATCTGGACTGCAGATTGTGCACCAGATGTCTCGTCTGATGGATGAGAACATGAAACCTGGGGTCGTGGACTGGATTGTGCCCGACTTCACAACTTCTGATGCGAATTCCAGGTTTGTTGGAAAGATTGTGCTCATGGGAAGTATGCAAAAGTACTTCGACTACAAGTTTGTATTTATTTGCGGAATTCCACATATGACTCTGCAGGGAACGTTGGAAGACTGGAAGTTGGACAGGTTGAGGCAGTGTGGACCGATAATGGTAGAGTGGGCCTGGGTGCTTGACTATGTGCTGGACCACTTCATCGCATCCTTTGAAGGCAATGTCAATACTGACTTCTGGAATCGGATTGTTAACAAACAGGGGCCGAAGTGAGTGGATGCTGAGCTTTGTTCCATTCTGAGTCAGGGGAATACCGGTTGAAATAAAGGCAGAGCACATTAGAGGACCTTTGGGAACGTTAATGAAAATAAGATGTCATCTGTCTGGACAGAACTTCCAACAGTCATTAAAGAATTGCGAGGATGAAGGTTTCGTGATTCCGTATGTTTTTCATACCGATTGGTTAGTTGACAGCAATACTGGCCTGGCGACTCTTCCTTGTGTGCTTTGCAACAGCACTGGAGACAACATCCTGCAATTCTTATGTCAAATAAAGGAAATGATGGCACCATCAACTTTCCTTTTGGCACTCTTGACAGGTTCTCCCCAAGACTTTTTATTTAAATAGAAATCTGCAATAAAACATTATTCACCTCAAGAAGTGTTTGTGGTGTGAAAATAAAATGATGTTTGTACTGACTACACTTTGCGTAGAAAAGTACACAACACACACAAACTTGTGTCTTTGCTTACACTTCTGTTGCTACACACAGAGGTCACCAGGCTGCCTTAGAAGGAAACACACCTTCTGTTGTCATGTTGAACAAGGAAGCTATAATAGCCAATTGCACTCCAATGACAGGTTCTCCCTATGTGGAAACCTTCAGACAACAACAAAGGAGTAAGCATTTCATTTGATATTATGGGACGTTCTTTAAGTTTTGGTGGGTTAGCTCTTTGCAATATACTGAGCTCAAAGAAGATGTAAATAAAAAAACCAAAACCAAAACCAAAATAGAAACTTTCCCTCTTCAAAACAGGTCACATTCAGCTCCAAAAGAATCAAGAATTCCAAGCACGGTCACGAAGTGGAGGAAAGTTCATCAGGCCATCTCTATTGATAAATGAAGTGAATGTGGAATTGTAGGGTTTATTGAAGGGGAATAATAAATGTATGTGACACAACCGTTGCAGGATGATGTTGTCCAGACGATTGACTTGACATTGTCAGTACCCCATGGCTGTTCCTCACTTTTTCTTTTCACTTGTCTTCTTTATCCCAGAAACTCTCCATTTCCTGGGTCTTGATCTTTTTTCTCACTTCCCAAGAGTTCCTGCTGTGTGTCTGCATGATCCAATCCAAGGCCTCTTTCTTCACCACCTGCACTTCTCGCACTGATATCCTTCTCCTCTTCCTTTGTTTCCTCTTCTGCTCCTTCTCCATCTTCTCCTTCTCCTCCCTCTCCCTCCTCTTTTCCATTTCCTGCTTCTTCCTCTCGTCATATGCTTTCTCATGTTCCTTCATCTTGTCGTACACTCTTTCAAAGGCACTCAGCAAATGTGTGGGTTGATTACAAAGATCAACAGAAAGGGAGACAGCAGAACGTCCAAAAGGAGAGAAGGGAGTCACAGAGATGCAGCACCCTTTATTGACCTCTGCTTGGTGTGGGCAGTCATCAACCAGGACAAGTGTGTCTTCTGGATTGTCAAACCCCAAACTGGCCAGACACTTGATGGGCTTCCCATCCTTCGTGATCAGGTCATGCTTCCAGAAGAACCCATCAAAGTAGTGCATCCAGCCCAGACTTTGGAGAACCTTCTTCTGCCAATACTTGGCTCCAGCAGTGAAGAGATACAGCCTGCACATGTGCTTTGGCAAAAGAGAACATTTCTTCAAGAATTGTTCTGCTCCTGGTCTCTTGATGACATACACGTCCCCATAAAAGTATGACACTTTGAGGGGATCACGGAGGAGAGCTGGGTCTCCAGTGTTAACTTTTTCATCAGGTTTTTGACAAATAAGTGTTTTATCAAGGTCAACAAAGAGCCTAAACATTTTTTTACTGTCTCTCTTCCTTCTTCTTGACACTTCCTTTACACCAGAAGAAGAACAACTCTTTTGGTTAGCTCCTCTCTCAGGTTTGTTGGGTGTTGATACAAAACTCCCTACCTTGTGATGTGGCCAACACATGTTGTAAAACAACAAAACTTTTCCTGTCACAATTTTGCTTTTTAAATTTTGGATCCAAAATTTGATTTAATTCTTTTAAATTTCAGTTTTTAACTTCAGCAAATTGTCCCAACAAGAGTATTAATTGATGGCCATAAACCATTAATGCAGAATGTCTGAGATATTTATGTTAAATAAATAATTTGGCAGCTAACAACAACTTGCTCTTATATCCTGGCAATATAACAACTTCAAATTTGAGCAAATATTTTATAACAAGTAGTAGTAGAAAATGTAATTACAGGCCAGTCAGTGTTGCAACACAAACACTCTACATTTCACATCACTGGTTGGTGGATGGATGGATCAATGGATCACCATTCATCCATTCATTCATTCACCTTTTCTTCAGAAAGATTCAAAGAGTCCTCTCAGCTTTTCTTCAAGAGCTGCAGGATCCCTTTTGTGTGTGCAAAAAAGAAAGAATATTAATATTAACTCTTTTTAAATTGAGCATATATTTAAACAGAACAAGGTGATGATAATAGTAGTAGGGTAGTAGTTACCCTAAGAGAGCCAGATAGATGTTGGGGCACAGGTGCTGGGCATGGGCCAAGCATAGGAGGAAGTCTGTCTCATCCTCGAGACCAAGATTGGCCTTCATGCGCCGCACGACCCCAGGTTCAAGCTGGGGCACATCAGCAACCGGCAGCAGCTGCTGGACAGCGGTAGAGCTCTTGCTGCTCGCCAGTGACACTGGCCCACTGTTTGCCAGCTCGGGTCCCATCACTATCCCACCTGCACGCTGCTGCGGTCCTTCGGAAGGCTGCGGTCCCACCATGCCAGCTTCTGCTGCTGAGAGTTTGGAGAGAGCATGGCGCTCACGCCTGCGCTGCAACTGCCTGTATGGAGATGGATAGATATACGATATATGCATGCATGTCGCTGTTAACTACTTCATACATGCTATATTTTATGCCACACACAATGTTGTTTTAACTGTGGCGTGTAAACAAAAACATTGATGTAAAGTGTGAGGGATGGTTTGTGTTGATATACGCACAGTTCACCCTCTGTGTATGCAATCAAAAGTGCCACCTTTAAAAAAAAGGTAATTCGTTTAGCATTTTTCAATATGTGTGAAACATGTTTGTGGGTGGTGAAATTGGACATATGAGAGCTTCTGGAGAAAGACTATACCTTGCGAGTAAGAGCGCGCATGGCCTGTCCTATATAGCCATGGCGCACACTTAACGGTTGGCGCCAAACCTTGAAACACACACCAAACAGCACATAAATAATCTAAATAAATTTGCTGCGTGAAGCTCAGCATGAAAGCATAAAGCGAAAAAAGGCCACACACCTCTAGCAAAAGTGTTATCACAAATGGAGACACATCATTGAATGGCCGTAATAGTCCGTCCCTGCAGAAAAACTATGAGTGCCCAAAGCAAATCAAAGATGACAAGTCATAAGCGTGAAGGGACGTCATCGTACTGGTGCCAAGGATATTTAGTGGAAGCAGTGCTCTGAGCATGGATTTGATGGAGAAGTGAATTCATATATTCTCGGCGGAGGTTCAAGTATTGAGGAGCGTAGGCTTGCCGAACAGTACGAGCATCTAAGTCGACCAACGTTGAAGGCCCACACGCCCAAATCATCTCATCCTCCTTCACTCCATTACCATCCTCGCCCTTGAAATATAAACCCGCGTGCACAAATCAAATGTCACCAATATAGTAGGAGGGCTTGACAATGTGCTTTTAAGTGAGGGGATAGATACGGTGAGCAGGCCCTGAAGAATAAGATCAGGCACATAAGTGCGACCAGGCTGGGCATGAGAAGACAATTCAATGTCCTCCTTTCTTAAAAAAATTGCCAGAGAATCTACGAACTAGGATAACGAAGCATGTTAAAGTCATGCAGCCAAACGTAATTTGTGTTAAGAGGAGTACCTACAGAGTTTACAGTGTGGAGATCCTTTCCAGCAATTACGGTACGACCACGCGTAAGAAGATGGGACGTGACCATCTTCTGGAGGAACAAAAGATCATATCCAAGCCATGATGTTTCGCCCTGTAACCCCACAAATGTGGGGGCCACCCGCTGCGCACTCAAGCATGATGGTATCGCTAGGTTCGAGGCATAGAGTGCCTCCACGTTGGCCACAAACTCCCCCAGAAATGGTCGAATAGTTCCCAAGAGATCTGTTTCCCAATCCTGTTGTGCCACAAAGATGAGCCAAAGAAAAGGACAAATATTTGTGAGTAGAAGTATTAGCTACATACCCTTGTCATTATAGCTTTGATTGAAGCAACCAATTGGTGCATGCGGTCTTCAACGACTTTATGAAGTAACAGATACCGCGACAAGTGCTCTATCTGAACACATGAAAGAATTGCATAAGCTATGAAGCAAGTCAATCAGAATTGTTTGGTTAGCATGAAGGTACCCGCATTAAAAGACAAAATGAATACTTTGCAACACTGTTCCTGAGTTTGCCTGTAAAGATGCAGGCCGTTACCAAATATCCTGCATATGTGGTTCAAGTGAATAACTGTTAATAACAATTATGCAATATTATGTCAACCAAGAAAGGTACATACCTAAGTCAGCAAAAACGTGAAACTTGGTATCAATACGATTGTTCATCCTTTCTTCTTCCTCGCCTAACTCTCCACTCTATCTCACATACCAAAGAGATGAATTAAAACTTCGATGATGTCTGGCCCTCCAGGTTCAATAGATTCTTTCTTTCACATTCCCTCTCAAGTTGGCGAGGCATACAAGTGAGTGACGGGCAACAGCGAGTTGCACTTCATCTGATATGTCATCTGCTCCAATCCACACGTGTTCTATTCGTGGTCCAAAGATATTGTCCTGAGGCACAATAAAAGGAATTATTCGTTTACAAGACCATCATACCCACTTCAGAAAAAAAGGAAAAGGACAGGGGCGAAGGAGAGCCGAGAAGAGGCCTTACCCAAAGGCCCAGCAGCAGGGCGCCTGTGCTTATTGTGCCACTCAGATGTTCCACTGTTGTCTTACAAGCACGGCCTTGCATTATGACACCTGGCCACACGATCACCCAAAAATAAATAAGAGGTGATGATGGCAGTGACAAGGTACTGCACACAAGAGAGGAGGGCAAGCAAACCTTTAGGTCTTCTTCTGGCTTTACGTTGTTTGGCCTCTTTGTTCCAAAGAGAACCCCATATGAGGTTCCACACGGTGTCCTCCTTGAGTTGTGGTGGGGTCGAGGCATCATCATAGCTCTGTGCCATTTTTTATATAAGAGTGAAAGAGTTCGGGGGGGGGTCCAGAGGATATCCTCAACGCAAAAAGTCCACAAGAAAGTAAAGAGGGTCTCTGACTCTGGAAGCAGAAGCAAAGCTAAACGAGTGCTCGTTAGTTTAGCAAATAAATAAAGATTCCATTCGGTTGAAGGGGGAAAAAAAAGGTTCAGCTGATTGTCGATTGTTACAAACTGAGTTCCTTCCTTGTGTAATATTATTTGCCGTCATGTCTACGAATAATCAAACATCAAATTTATTTCTTTGATTTAAATTTTAATTGGTTGTTGTAATTTTGTGGACAAATTCAGTTTCCTAGAAATTTCTAACAACTTTATTATTTTTGTTTCTTTTTCTCTTTCCAGCTCAGTTCGAGAGGGTGCAGAGGGGACTCATGACTTCTCCTTCATTAGATGCAACCTCAGCCACAATGGCAGGTTCTTCTTCTTTGCCCAGCAGGCGTTCCCCTAAAAAAGGTTCTGGCCGAGCTGGCAGGCCTCTTGCCGGCCAAGCACCTCCACTGAGCGTGCCCTTGAAGAGATTGTACACACCCCCCTGCTTACTGCTCATGGTCAATGACAGTCTGTCCATGTCTGACAGTGGCAGCAGCAGCAACGACAACAAACCACAAACCACAAGCTTGATCAACACCCAAAGAAGTTCCAAAGGATTAATTGGGCGAAGAGGGAGGAAACAACGAAGGAAGGCAACAGGATTCAACAGTGAAGAGGGGGAGGGGATAGCAACGACATGGGCAGATAGAGTTAAGTGGGCGATCGGCTCTGCACCAGGCGGGCGAGCGACACTGGCTCAGGTCTATGAGGCCATTGCCTCTGACAAGAGGGTGCTCGCTGGAAGGCCCAATTGGAAGGCCGCAGTGCGGAGCTGCCTCTCCAAGAATGAGAAGCAGCTCTTCCACAAGGATAACCAAAACATTTGGACTATCATCAGGCCAATGTTATCGCAACAGAGTTCTTGAAGAAGAATTCAATGCTGATGATTCACTGGGAGGCCACAACCACCACAGTTCTACCTTTGTACATGTCTATTTTAGCAAGCAGTAAATTGTGAGGCTGAGAGGCTTAACGTTGTTATGCTGATTACAACACAGTATTATTAACATTCAGTCCAGCAAGCAGAAGAACGCGTGCTGCCATGATCGGAATGTGGGCTGCATTTTTCACATTCCATTTTGGCCGCGTCATTCTTGCGCTGCAAAAAAAATCAGATTCTCGGTTGGGTGATAATAACAGCACAAGGCCAAAACAATCAAATCCTCAAATTGGATGGAATGCCGTGTCGAGTTGATTAAATCTTGTATCTGATGTTTCTTTGGAGGAATCGGGAAGTGGGGCCAGGCTGGTACCAGGGAAGGCAGGCCATTCCACACCATTTAGTTTGCTTCCTTCCAGTGCGCAAAAGATTTTGATA
The DNA here is from genome assembly GCA_000826405.1 of Acanthamoeba divionensis. Lineage (NCBI taxonomy): Eukaryota > Discosea > Longamoebia > Acanthamoebidae > Acanthamoeba > Acanthamoeba divionensis. The sequence continues at coordinate 65,602 of CDFI01095521.1, read as the reverse complement.
ACATCTCATTTGCACGCGTTGTTCCCATGCATGACCCTCCTGATTCTAGATTTTTTGGTAGGACCGTTGTCGAGCAGAAGAAGTTTGAGCTAGAGAATTGGACAATTTGTGATGAAGGCTTGGTCGTGCGTTTGGGAAAGAATACCTTTGAGGTGGTTGGAACACCTGCCATATTTTACATCAATGAAGACGCCAGGCATTCTTATAGAGGATGTGCGTCTCGCCTGCAGATAATGTTAAGCGCAAGTCAGTGTGACTTTTACACGAGGAAGAACTCGCGCGTTGGATTTGTTGTGCGCCAGGGTTCTTCCAAAGATCCATCGGCCAAACACTTCTTCACCAAAGAGTCCTTCCCATGGCCCAGCACGGACTCCTTAGCTCATGTTGTTAAGCAAGACTCTACATGGGTATCAGGACTTTATTCAGAGCAGGGGAAGCCACTGGCAAGAGTTGACTGGGAGAGAGAGGATTGGGAATTGAAGAAGAAGTGGCTTGGGAAGAAGAAGAGGGAATTGACAAGAGTTGACTGGGAGAGCGAGGAGTGGGCGAACGGGAGGAAGCAGGAGTGGAAGGAGTTCAGTAAGAGGAATTGGTTGGAGGGGAAAAGGAACATATTGAAGAAAGAAAAGATAGTTGAGACTTCATTGGTGCTTGATGGACACAACACACCGCTCTTTTTCGGGTTTTATGTCCATATGGACAAAGCGCTTGGACTTGGTCATAGCTTTACAATTGATTCTTTTAAGGTTGTAGCAGAATATGTTGACCATGAGCTTGAAGAAAGCATGAAAGGCTCTGACATCTACTTGCCATCTCGTTTAGTTCCTGGCTTCACACTGTTCATTCCCAAAGCTGATAAAACTGATGGTGCATCAGGCCCAAAAGTTTTTCAGGGTCTGTCTTTGAAAGGAGAAATCAAGATTGGTGACGGTGATAATAAGTTGACCAGGGCTAATGATTTGGAAACGCCTTCTGGTGGAGTGTGGACAGTGGAATCATCAACTTATCCTCCATGGCCCTTCTACGATGCAGAGGAATTCAAGGATAGACAGCTCCTCCTCCAAGCAATCTTTGGGAAGAAAACACCACAACTTGTTGTCTCTTCTTCTCAAGGTAATTCATCTTCTAATCTTGCATTCATTAACAAAAAGTTTGTTTTAAGCTTCTCTTCAATTCAAGGAACAGGAGTAACCACTTTCTTCGGAGAGAAAGATCCTGCTGCACTCAATGGCAAGAGCCTGCTGAAGCTGGTCAAGAAATTTAGGTCAATGACGATCCGTGGCATGAACCTGTACGAACTGCTTCGATGCCTGGCCTTCAGGAATGGGATCGCCTACCCATTGGCCATCACAGGTGGCAGCGTGCGAGATGCCCTGCAGAAGAACTTCCAAGATATTAAGGACATCGAGATTGTTGTGGGTGGGACCTACGATGAACTGTGTCACTACCTGTGTGACCTTTTCGCTTCATACGACGAAACAGTGACGGAGAACACACTCTTTAGGAAGGAATCCGCCAAGCAGTTTGGCCAATTAAAGATTATGGACAGAAAGGCATGTACATATACATATCTCCCCATATGCAATGTTCTAGTATACGAGACAGTAAGAGAGAGAGAATGAGAGAAAAAGCAGTTAGGAGAAGAACAGCAACATCACGGAGAAGAATCATTGGAGACAAAGAAATAATTACATGCTGATCTAATAGTGGTTACCCCCTCCCCCATATGTATAGGCACAGTCAGTATCACTGGACATTTCTCTGTTCAAGGCCCGAAAGCTGCAATCCTCTGACTCGTACTCATCCGACTCTTCCACATCATCCGCATCTGCATCAGAATACATGTTTGGATGGAGCTATGTGGAGGATGCCAAGTCAAGGGGCTACTCTATGAATGCACTCTACCTTCAACTCTTTCCCCAGCCCATGCTCATCGACCCACTTGGATGTGGATATGATGACGTGCGTGAGAATATACTGAGACTTGCATGTCAAGATGCATTTGGCTCAGACCTTAGTGGACAGTTTCACTTTTGGAAAACACTTGCATCCAACAAATTTACAATTTCAAAGGTGAACGTTAAGATAGATGGAAGAGACATAAGCAAGCCGCTTGAGGAACATGTTGATGAATTGATTTGTGCCTATGTTTCAAGGTTGGAATCTGAAGCAGAAGTGATAATCGAGCCAATAGAATGGTATAAACAGAAAAAACAGAGTCGGCTAGATAAATTAAAGTCAATAGATTTAAGAAAAGCTGAAAGGAAAGAGAAAAAGCAACTAGAAAAGGAGTTTAAGTTACAGGATACGTTTGAAGAGAAGCTGAACCTATATTTCACAAAGCTAAAGAACGTACATACAAACATGAAAGCAATGCATGAGATCATGAAAGAGAGGAACTGGTGGAGAAGAAGCATCGAATTGGCACGTTCCAAAGCAGCAAAGCAACTTTTTGATTCCTTCCGATCTCCTACAATCTCCAAAGTTTGTCCCTCTCTTGAAACTATCACCTTTGTTCGTTTGATCGCAACAACAAAGACAAAGGAGGAAAACACTTCCACTATTCGGTTTAAGATCATTCAAGGAGAGGAGGCTAAGATTCCTCTGGAAAAAGATAAACAAGAGAATGCTACCAAGGCTGGCGATTCACCTTCTACTGATGACATTATAGAACCACTTTCTAAAGTTGGTGTTGAATCTTTAGAAAAAACAGGTATGCCTCTCTCTCGCTGTTCTCTACCTTCCTTAGATTTTTTTAGTTCAAGATAACAAAAAATAATGTGAACATAACATCTTGCCTTGGTTTTGTGTTAAAACTTCATAAACAGTGAGTGGCAGTAGCAGCAGTAACCCTTCTATTTTACCTGTTCCTGACGATTCTTCCAATCCGCCAGAAGGTGAGTTCTTTGGTGCTGTTCCTTTCTCTTAGGCTTGTAGCTACAACCATACATCTCTAACTGACTGTCTTTAAGAGTGTGAGAACAATAAACCATTGAGCAAGAGAGCACGCCGTTTAAAAAGAAAAAGTTCAATGAGAAGTTTAAGGAAGAAAGACCTTACACCTGAACAAAGTACATCTCTCCCTTTCTCCTGTCTTTCTTCTTTAATATCTTCTCTACACCTTCACTGCATACAAAATTTGTGTGAGAGCAATTGGCTTCTTCTTTTATATTACTAAGCCACTTTGTTTTGTCCAAAGGACAAGCAATAGAGAGGGCAAAAAGCTTTCAAGGACAATATCTTGACCATAACTGTATGGTACCTCAAGAAACGAAAGAACAACTGTTCAAGTATAAACAACACTCCTATCTTAAAAAATGTTTGTTTTACTTTCATCAAACAAGCACTTAAACTATCTTATATTTTTCTTTCAGGTTTCCAGAGGTTGTGGGTGTTGGAGTTACTTTTAGGATGTGTAAAGGCATCAACACACCTTTTATTGCTGTTTATGTGAACAAGGATCAAAGTAATGTTTCTGAGGAGACACTTGAAGAGATCAAGAAGGAGCAGTACGAGGTCATCTTTAATCAAGACATGCATTTGAAGTTGAAAAACAGTACTGGGCCCAGTGTTGGTAGTGGTGCCAAGATTAAAATTGAGAAAAAAGAAAATGAAGAAGAAACACACAAAGGAAAAGGAGATAAGTGGAAGCAGGACCAAGAGGACCATAGCATAGCTACACTTGGATGCCTAGTGTCTGATGATTTTGGAAATCACTATGGCCTAACTTGTTGGCATGCAATTGATTTTGAAGTTCTCCAACGCAACCCCAACATGGATGCTCGTTTCAGAGAACATAAAAAGAATTCAGATAACAGAGCACTAGTAGAGAAGTATCGCAGAGAGCTAGTTATCAGTCAGGACAAAAAACACATTGCAAATTTTCGTTGTGGACAATTCTGTTCAACAGCAGATGTAGCAGCTTTGAAAATTGAAAGTGGTGTCGAGGTTCAATGTAGTCCAGATTTACATCCAATAACTGAAGAAGATGTAGAAATGATAGAACATGAAGTAGGCTCTGAGGCAAAGGCTGGTGGAAAAAGCTTTGGACAGCCAACTCTAAATTGGTTATTCTGGGCAAGAGCACTTGATCCTCTTCTCTCTGTGGAAATGGTGGGTGGAATCTCTGGAAGAACAAGTGGACATCTTATCAATGTAGTAGTTGATTTGCAAGACCTTGTAAAGAATGAACTTCCGTTGAAACATGCAGTAGTTGCTAATGATAGACATCTGCAAACACAGGCTGGAGATTCTGGAGCACTTTGGGTGGTCAAGTGGGAAGACAAGATTGTTCCAGTTGCACTGTTTGGATATTCAACAGAAAATGATGAATATGCTGTTGGACATTGTATTGATGATGTATTGGAAAGTTTGGAGGGCAAACACTTGGAAGTTGACTTTTGTAAATGGATTCAATCCTCCTGTGGTTTAACCATTGAGTAGCTCATGAGTTGTTTCTTTTTGTTCAGTACCTAAATGGTGTAAAACAAAATCATAGCTATATTGCTCCTAAAATATTAAAAACACTATTTGATTAACTTCTCACTCTTCTCTCACTCCTCTAACACACAGCTTTAGCACACAATACAGCAATAGTCCCCATTACACATATGTATGTTTTCAGCTCCATAAGCAATCAAGAATATCATCTAGAAGTATGACAGTAAGTTCTTAAGCAATGAAGATGCTACAAGGGCACCACATTCTCTTCAGTTACCTTTGAGCGCACACAGTGTTGAACAGCTATAAGGTGTGCTTGGAAAGAAACCAATTGAGGCACCTTCTTGACCAACAACTCCAAAAGGTAACCTGCTGACAATAAGCATTTCATGCCGTCCCAATTGTCGACGACGATTTGATGCATTTTTCACATTCCAGTTTAACCGCGTCATTTTTGAATCGCAACAAAAAATAGTTCGTGGTTGGGCCATAACCGCAAAAGGCCATATATTCTCTCCTCAAATTGGATGGATGCCGTGTCGAGTTGATTAAATCTTGTATCTGATGTTTCTTTGGAGGAATCGGGAAGTGAGCAGCTCATCTGCAAAAGGCCAAGCATGAATTCCACAACAGCTTGCCTTCCCACCTGCTTCTGACAATCACATTTGTTCACACCACATGAAGCGCACTGCCCCCCCTGCTACTGAAATTAAGCCCTTTCCATCAATTGATGGTTGGACTATTGCCGAGGAGAAGACATTTGTTGCAGTCAATTGGAGAAATTGTGAACGACGAGGCAGTCCAGCTGGATCCAAGTCAGTAAAAAATGCCTTCGTGGTTGGGTGTACATCTGCCTTCTACGTCGACAGCAAGGAGCCTTCTTTTAGAGAACGTGCCTCTCGCGTGAAGCTGATCTTAAGCGCAAGGGCTGGCTCTGAAATGGAGAACTCGCGGATTGGATTTGTTGTTCGCCAGGGTTCTTCCAAAGATCCATTAGCCAAGCACTTCTTCACCAAAGAGTCCTTCCCATGGCCCGCTGGGCCCGGCAAGAACTCAGGTTTTCGTCTTGTCATTGATCAACGTACAACATGGTTGTCAAGGCTTTGTTCAGAACACAATGTTGATTGGCCACAGGAGTGCAACGGAAAGGGAGAAGTACTTGTAAGAATGGACTTTCCACCCTTCAACAACAAACAAGTATCGAAAGAGGAGATGGAGGAAGTGAAGAGCCAGTTTGAGGAAAAGGAGAGGAGAAGGAAGGAGCAAGAGAAGATCAAAGAGTGCTCGTTGGTGCTTGATGGTCGTATCACACCGCTCTTCTTTGGGTTTTATATCCATTTCCCCACTGTTCCTTACCAGCTAAAGGTTGGTCCTTATGCGAATTCCAAGGTTGAAGTTGAAAGGCGACGCTCGAACTCAACGGTGGTAGTGAACTCTTTCAAGGCCATAGCAGAATATGTTGACCAAAAGTTGGAAAAAAGCATGAAAGACTCTGGCCAGATCTACTTGCCGTCTCGTTTGGTGCCTGGCGTCACATTTTTCATTCCCAACGAAGATGAACAAGATGGTAATGGTGCATTGGGCCAGAAGTACGTTTTTCAGGGTCTGTCCTTGAAAGGAGAAATCAAGGTTAAGATTTGTGACAGTGACAGTGACAGTGACAGTGACAGTGACAGTGACAGTGACAGTGAAACAAATTTGATCAACGTTGATGATTTGGAAACTCTTCCTGCTGGAGCGTGGAGCGTGGAATCATACCCTCCATGGCCATTCTATGATGCAGAGGAATTCAAGAATGATGAGCTCCGCATCAAAATCTTTGGGAAGACAACACCACGACTTGTCTCTTCTCAAGGTAAAAAATCCATCTTAACCTTGTATTTGTTGAACACTCTTTTTTGTTGTTAAAAAAGCTAGTCTGCAAGGAAGAGGGGGTAACACTTTCTACTGTCTGTTACACATGTCTTCCAGATGATTCTACCGCGCTCAATGATGTTGGCCTTCTGAAGCTACTCAACGATCTCAAGTCAATGGAAATCCGTGGCATAAGCCTGTACGACTTGCTACGGCGCCTTGCCTTCAGGGATGGGATTGCCTTCCCTTTGGCCATTACAGGTGGCAGCGTGCGAGATGCCATACTGGGAAAAGCTTTTAATGACATTGACATTGTTGTGGGAGGGACCTATGATCAAGTATGTTACTATCTGCGCGACCTTTTCGCCTCACAGGACAAGACAGTGACAGAGAACACACTCTTCATGAAGGAGTCAGCCAAGCGGTTTGGCCAATTGAAGATCATGAACATTGAGGTAACATGTGTAACATTTATATACATATCCATGTCATGACACAATGTGCATGTACTTAAAAGAGATATCTTGCTGATCGAACATTGTATAACCCTCTCTCTTTGTTTTTAGGGAGAGCCAGAACCACTGGACATAGCCCTATTCAAGGCCCGAAAGCTACAGTCCTCTGACTCGTCCACATCATTGTCTCTCAAAGACCTCTCATCAGAGTACATCTTTGGGTGGAGCTATGTGGAGGATGCCAAGTCAAGGGACTATTCCATGAATGCACTCTACCTTCAACTCTTTCCCACACCCATGCTGATCGACCCACTTGGACATGGCTATGATGATGTGACTGGACAGGGAAAACCCATACTGAGACTAGCATGTCAAAAAGCATTTGCGTCAGACCTTGGCGGACAGTTCCGCTTTTGGAAAACGGATACTACAAAACATGAAATTCCTGATGTGGATGTGGATGTGGATGTGGATGCGGATGCGGATGTGGATGTGGATGTGGATGTGGATGTGGATGTGGATGCGGGGATAGCGCAGGCCAGAAGCAAGACGATACCGCTTGAGCAATATGTTGATGAATTGATCAGTGATCACGTTTGGATGTTGCAATATGAAGCTGGAGAGAAGAGTGACGCCGAAATTCAAGAGCAAATGAAGAAGAACTCAAGCAGACAGAAAATTGAGCAAATAGAAAAGTACAAGAAAGACCAGAGACGGCTAGATCAACTGACGCAAGCAATGCAGTTAATTAAAGAGGATAAAAAAGTGGAGAGAAAACAGAAATTGAGCAAGGAAGATAAACAGAAAGTTAAAGCTGAAAAGAAAGAGAAAGAGAAATTAGAAAAGGAGTTGAGTAAAAAGGAGACATTTGAAGAGAAGCTGAACAAGTACTTTGCCAAGCTACATTCAAAGCTCTTCAAAGAGATGAGGGACATGCCTGCCAAAGTGAAGAAAATGCATAAGGACATGGAGAGGAGGAACTGGTGGACAAGAACAATTGAATTGGCACGTTCCCAAGCTGCAAAGAAACTCTTTAACACTCTCCGCTCCTCCTCTACAGTCTCCACAGTTTGTCCCTCTCTTGCAACGATTTTCCTTGTTAGTTTGATTGCAGCCAAGGAAGAGGAGGAAAGCATGGATGAGGAATCAGAGAGCACGAGCACAGTGGCAAGTGGAGAAGTAGATCAGTCTCATATATCCATAGAAGCAGAGAGTACAACAACTCAGACGGAAAGCACATTTGAAGAGGAGACTCTGAAGAAAAACAAAGCACGTCGCAGAGAATCCACAGAAAAAGAGGACGAGAAAGAAGAGCACTCTGCCAGAGAAGAAACCAAAGAAACCACTGCACCAGTGGAAACTGAAACGAACCAAACGAAGAGCCCTTCGGTTTCAAGAAACAAAAGGAGAAGACTGAATGCAAGGAAGAGCCAGAAAGGTGGAAAGTGAGACAGAAGAGATGAAGCTACAAAAACTGTTTGTTTGCTTGCAAGTGTTTTCATTTTTTATCCAAATTTATTGGTTATTAATTAAATAAACCTTCCTCTTTTCTGATTGCATATCTTTCTTCTGGTGCATGTTTGTCTCTTTCTCTGCAAAAAAGAGAGGAACACGTAGATTGCTTGAGAGAAATCCATCCCACAAGGTCAGCACACTGCACCATTCATCTGTTGGCTAGCCACCCAAGGGTGGCGTATGCTCTTTTGGCACAGTGGCTCATTTGCCAATATCATCCACTGCTCAATAGTATGCAATATCAAATACAATGTAGATCAAAGCTGGATGTCTGAAGAAGCCACAACACTTATGCATTGGTTGAGAGACAGTTTGTCTTGTTGAAATGTCAAATTGCTTGATCCAAATTATAGGACTTCACTTTTTGTTAAAGGTTAGTTCTCCTTGACTAAGAGGGTCAGCAAATGAAGTGACAAGCAAAGAATTGATAACCATGGGGCAATTAAAGAGGAGCACACAGACAGAGAGCACAAGCACCAGAGGAAAGAAGAAAGCACCAACCATTTAAGAAAGAAAATGCACAACTGCAAGATAGAATAAAAAAAACTAATTTTAGCTTTGGAGTTGTAGGTATTATAGAACATTTGAACCTTGTTTTTATTAATATTAAAAGTAGTAAAGAGGTTTATAATAAGCTTAACAAGGGCTAAATTGTAAGTATGAAGGTTTTAACAAAAAGATGAGAATAATTTATAAAGAATATTTATAAATCCTTATCATTGATTTCAACTCTAGTTTATATGACATGACCTTTATCTTCTCTTACATGCTCAAATATGATAGTTTTTGCACACTTGTATGAAGCAATGTGTAGAAAATCAATTATAAGTAAAAGAAGTTGGCCAGATCAGCTCTCTAGTTTTTTTAAATGTGATGACACTCTCTCTTTTCATTTTTCAAACCACCTTATTGATAGTGTAAACAAAATACTAAACACAAGCACTGCCTTGTTTCTATCTTGACCTCTTACATAAAATCTTCTTTTTTATTTGGAAGCTATCTCTGAGCCAAAAGCGTTCCACTTCTTTTTATGACAAATATATATATATTTAAATTCTGGCAACAATGACAAAATCCCTGCCTACTTTTTACTGAGCTCACCCGTGTCACATGTGTTGTTGCCCCCTCCAAGTTGAGCTGCTGTTGAGATAAATACATTTATTCAAGAGTGTGGATCAAGCAAGGATGCAATCTTATCGTGTTACAGAAAATCAAACAGGCGAGGAAAGAGTAGATGACCGAAATGCAATGAGAGAGGAGCACGCCGAGAAGAAAGAGCATGAGAACTTTAAACACCTTCCATTCCTGAGGAAACAAGTGGAAGAGGAGCACAGCACAGTCAAACCCGGGTAGGAGAGTCCATTAATGTGTAATGATTATCTGCTGCTGTTGCTCAATCTCTCACCCATTCCATTGCTCTCTCTCTCTCTCCTCTCAGTGTGGCGACAGCAAATCAGAAAGAGTATGCTCAATTCAGGGCTGCTTTTATGAGAAAAGGTCACTTAAAGCAGGACATTGTCCAGAAGGCCAAAACGTACGGACAGTCTGATTCCTTCCATTTGTAGATTTTGTTGCTGGAATCCAAGAATACTTAATTCTATGTTGGTGGTGGTGGTGGTGGTGGTGGTGGTGGTGGTGGTGGTTTTGTGTGTCACTCAAAGGATTGCTAATGTTGTGACTGTGGGGATCACGGTGATCTCTGACGACCAAGGAGCACGTCACCCACGCATCAAAATCAGGGTCAGAGACGATCCTGATCTAGTAAGGCAAAAACACCCTTGGCTGCAGTCTCCACTTTACTGCATCGAACAAGTCGATCATAGTTGGAGTAACAAGTTTGAATGAGTGAAAATGCATCTGGAGAATATATTTCTTTTTTAAAGTCTACTAAAATTTAAATTACAACTTTTTAATGTTTTTAAAACATTATTATGGCAGTGCATGCCTGGCACTGGTGGGAAATGTTGGAGTATCACTGGCAACCCAACATCACACACACTCACCACCCAAGAGTGACATATGCTCTTTTGGCCCAGTGGCTCATTTGCCAATAGAAAACACCTGTTAACACATCACCTGGCAGGGAAGGAAAGAGTCTTCTTTGTACTCATCAAGAAAAACAAGCTCAGCTCATTTAAAGGAAGAAAGAAGAAAGAATTAACTATACAAGAGAGAAAGAAAAACAATCTCCATATATGTACAATGATTTATTAGGCCTTTTACTAGTGTTATAATCTATTATTATACAAGCACTATTGTTATAAAGAAGAGCTAAAGGTGAAAGTAAGAAAAGGCCTTTGTGTTTGTGTTTGTGTAGACAATGCAGCACAGTGCACAGTGTTTTGATGAGGCAGTCATGACAGGACTTAAATGTGAACTCACACAGTTTTGTTAATTTTTATCACAGCTCCAAGGCCTTTTTGAACTGATGCAAAGCTGAGTCAAGACAATGATTGGACTCAACTTAATGACTATTGTGGAGTTCAAATTGTTGTGGACCCTCTGCACACTGAAAAAGATGTTCTTGCTATCCTTAAAAAGGGAGAAAAGGAGGACATCAGGGTGTACGGATGAAAACAGTCCCATGAAAGAGATATAGGGATTCACCAAGGGGGTTGTTTTATACTGGTGGCAGAGGTCCACCACATTAAAGTTTGTCCAGAATGCACATCATGGTGTAGACCCTGTCTCATTGGTTTGGTCTAATAGGTGGCAAAGGTGCTCTTGGCAGTTGCATGTGTTGCAGTTGGGGTTGCATACATTGACGATGCGTTGTATGTATGACTTCCATCTTCTTCCCACATGCTAATCCCCTTCTGCTGGGCGATTTGCTGTAATTCGGTCTTCTTACCTTGCAAATACTCAGGTGTGTAGAGAAGGCCATCTTGGTCTGGAGTACGCTGTGTGACTTGCTGTCTGCTCAAAGGACCGTTGAAGAAGCATCACCTTGTTGCTGTATTGCAAGGAGAGGCCCAAGAGGGGGAAGTATTAGCTGGAAGAAAAGCATTTGAAATTACGAGCTGCCTTCCAGCACTTGCCCTGCGTTCCTCCCCAGCATTGTATTTCTTCTAGAAGCACAAGATTTCCAAAGGCAGCATCAGCAATAATGTGGGGCCGAAATCCCCATAGCCAGCGGGTCATGAAGCTTCGAACAGAATCCTGAGCTGAGGTCAGTGAGGGATACACATAAGGCTCGAAGTCTATGACGTAAGAGTGACTAGAGGATCCCATCTTCATGGCCATGAGATATGCCATTAAGCCATGTTTATGAGGCTTGTGGGGCATATAAACAACAGGGATGGGGTCGCCTTTGCTCGAGCTCTCTCCTTTATGTTTCCTTTTGGCTGGTATGCATATACTGCTTCATCTACTACCACTGTGCGTCTAGGAACAATCGCACGTTGTACACCTTGATGGAGCATCACTAGTCAGGAATGCTGTTTTGGAGAGAACCTTGAACAATGCTCCATCCTTCAGCAAGAAAGCGATTTAGACTCTCTCGCGGATGTACTTCAGAAGCTTGGTGACGACTTGAGGCCGTGTACGTTTGTTCTGAAATTTTTTAACCTTTTTCTGAGAATATTCCTTTTTTGTCAAACTTAATGCTAAGAAGTTTTACAGGATCTGAGGGTCACTAAAAAGGGATCGCAGAGAAATTATTTTGGATTGGACAACCAGCTAGGCCTGTCAGTTCCAACTCGTGGTCAACATATTCTGCTATGGCCGTGAAAGAGTTCACTGCAACCTTTGAGTTCGTGCATCGCCTTTCAACTTCAACCTTGGAATTCGCAGAATCACCAACCTTTGGCTGGTAATGAACAGTGGGAATGGAGAAAAACCCAAAGAAGAGCTTCTCCTCAGAAGCAGGGTGGGTTGTTATGGTGGCTGGCAAGCAATTTATGTTGTTTGTGTGGAATGTTTTGGTTTTCTAAGATAGCTCCCACTTCCTGATTCCGCCAAAGAAACAACATCATGCCAGATGCAAGATTAATTTAATGAAGTTGACACGGCTACCTTGCTTTTTTTTTTGCGGTGCAACTGGAGTGTGAAAAATGCATCAAAAGCTCATAGTTCCATGCTGTTCACCTTACTGTCACACACACGGAGGGCGCAGATGTAAAGTGGGTGTTGGCATGTAGATGTAACAGAGGGGGCACAGACCATGGACCCATATCCCTTCTCTGTGCGAATGAAGATATGCTAAAGGCTGCAGTTCAACAAACAAACAAAGTGAAAGAATGGAGAATGAATGATCCCAAGTCTTCTCATAAAGAGAACAACAAGGGCAAAGACCAAGTTCAGGTCAAAGACGAGAAGAAGCACTACGTTACACGAAGTATGTACATTTGAATTACAGATTGATGACAGTTAGAGACACATAAAGTGACACCTGCAGAGTAACCTGAGGCTTGAGCGCGAGCTCAAAACTACTCCCTGCTCCAATTCTGTTATCACCAAATTGGAATTCTGGACCCTGGCAAACGAGCTGTCCCCCCCCTCCCTTCCCCCCAGACAGCTCTTCTTGCCCAGATAAACCAACAGTTACAACATTCTGTTGTTCGTTATCTACCTGCATGGGTTCGCAGCCTGCATCATCAGCTTCCCAATCCATCGCGTCCATTCCGTGCGGTCTCACTACAGCAGCTCTCAAGAGATAAAATCTGTTTCCACAACAAAGCCAGGCCCCCCCGTCCACGAAGTCAGGTCAGTCACAACCCCCTACCTGCGAATGAAATTTTTAAAGCTCCGCGAACCCCTTACGAAATTTATATACCTCTTTAAGGTTCCTCCTATTAAGATCGGCTGAAATTTCATGCAATTGGCAACGCCAATAAGAAAAGGCTGCAAACATGAGTTCACCAAGTTCAACCCTGCCAAGAGTTGAATTAATATTAAAACCCAGTCAAGCACCCTCGTTTGTATTAGGTGGAAGTGCCAAGCCTCTCTTCTTTGGCTTTTATTTCCAAGCAGCTATGTCCTAAGTTCACAGACACCCTTACTCTTGCTAATTCCCTACTTATTTTAAGCTGTGTAAGGGTGTACGTGAACCTAGGACATATGCAATTTGTTAGCAAGGGATGCATTGCTATTGTTCAAAATTGCCCTGTAAAAATGATGATCACCAGCTAGAAATTAATTTGCTCACACCATTACAAATATTTGTTTATATTTGCATTGGGAACCCATTGCCACAGTTCTTTCATACCACCTCGTTTTGAAAGTTCAGATGTTAGTCTTTTTCTTCTTGCTCTGTGCTCTGCCTCTACTTCTCTTGCGTTTGCGTTTTCTCACTGTGTTTATGCTCGCCTCTCTCGTGTCCATAGGCTCTGAGCGTGCTGCCATCTGCGCCCCCTGGTCCATGTTTTCCTCATTCTCTGTCCCATTTTCATTCCGAATCAAATGGACAAGGAAGATCGTTTCAAAGGAGGGACTAACCTCAGAGATTGTAGGCGAGCGAAGGGGATCAAAAAGCTCTTTTGCTGCTTTGGAACGCGCCAATTCGATGGTGCTTTTCCACCATTTCTTCTCCTTCATCTTCTTATGCATTGCACTCACTTTAGCAGGCATGTCCTGCTGGTCTTTGAACAACTTCGAACGCAGCTTGGAAAAATACAAGTTTAACTCTTCATCTAACTTCTCCTTCATTTCGTGATCTAACTGCTGCCTGTTCTGTAATTGAGCAAACTGCTTCTGTATACGCTTTGAACGTTTGTGGATCAAGTCATCAACAAACTCGTCAAGGCTCTTTCCTTTTATCTTCTCTTCACTAATTGCGAATTGTGTGGCGTCAAACATTTTCCAAAAGCGAAACTGTCCACCCAGGTCTGACTCAAATGCTTCTGGATATGCAAGTCTGAGAGTGGGCTTCTCTCCACGAGCATCATCATATCCGCATCCAAGTGGATCGATGAGCATGGGTTGGGGAAAGAGCTGAAGGTAGAGTGCATTCATGGTGTAGTCCCTTGACTTGGCATCTTCCACATAGCTCCATCCAAAGATGTACTCCGATGAGGATTTAGAGGACTGCAGTTTTTGGGCCTTGAATAGGGCAATGTCCAGTGGTTCTGGCTCTTTTCCCTGTTTTAAAGTGATGATGAGCCGGTGTTATTTTTTCACCTCATACAATCTCTAAAATGGTGAGACATGTGCACACATACCACAATGTTCATGATCTTCAATTGGCCAAACCGCTTGGCCGACTCCTTGGTGAAGAGTGTGTTCTCCGTTACTGACTCACCACGTGAGATGAAAATATCACGCAGGTAGTTACACACTTCATTATAGGTACCACCCACAACAAGATCAATGTCTGTACCAAGTCTGTTCTGTATGGCATCTCGCACACTGCCACCTGTGATGACCAAAGGGAAAGCAATGCCATTCCTGAAGGCAAGGCGCCGTAGCAGCTCATACAAGTTCATGCCACGAATTGTCATTGACTTGAGTTTGTCAACCAAGTTTAGGAGGCCACGATCATTGAGTGCAACAGAGTCTGTTTCTAGTGGTTCAAAAAGTGGTTAATTCTAGTCTCTTCAAGCAGCTAAAAATAATAATAAAAATATATAGGGACACATATGCTCAGGTTAAGATACCTTGAGAAGAGACAAGCTGTGGTATTTTACCAAAGATTGCTTTGCAGAGTTGGTCATCTCCAAATGCAATAGCATCATAGAAGGGCCATGGAGGATATCTGTTTTGGTTCACTGTCCATGCTCCTCCAGTAGGAAGTGTTTTCAAATTATTATCACCAATATCACTAATCTGAATTTCTCCTTTCAAAGACAAGCCCCTAAATACTTTCTCCTCATCAATTCCATCAGACTGAAAATGT
Organism: Acanthamoeba divionensis; assembly: GCA_000826405.1. Lineage (NCBI taxonomy): Eukaryota > Discosea > Longamoebia > Acanthamoebidae > Acanthamoeba > Acanthamoeba divionensis. The sequence continues at coordinate 50,506 of CDFI01095521.1, read as the reverse complement.
GTGAAGCCAGGCACCAAGCGTGATGGCAAATAGATGCCAGAGCTAGTAATGCTCTCTTCTAACTTATGATCAAGATACTCTGCCACTGCCTTGAAAGACTTAACCCCAAATCCAAAGCTTGTTACAAATGGCACATTTGCCCATGTCTTCTTCCATTCAGCAGTAAAAGAATCGGCTTGAAACTTGATATAAAATCCAAAGAAGAGAGATGTGTTGCGTCCATCAAGTACACACTCAACATGTTGTTCTTCCTCAAGCTCCAATAGCCATGTACAGTGCTGATTGTCAACAAGATGAATACAATAATTGTTTACACTGGGCCATTCGTAGGTCATTTTGGAAAAGAACCGCTTTGGTGAAGAATCTGTGTGAGAACCCTGCTGCATGACAAAACCAATGCGTGAGTGTTTTTTGAATAATGTGTGAAATGCACTTCCACTGAACATCAACTTCACACGCGAGGCCCGTTCTTTAAAAGAATACTTGTCGTCATCATTGATGTAGATGAGGCCAGATTGGACTCCACCATGACCAATTTCAAAGCCTGTCCCATTCGAAGATATGAAGAGAAGATGCTCACTAAAACTATCACCTTTACAATTGATCCACTTGGAACGATTGTTAAAAATTTTTTCCTCTATAATATTCCAACCATCAATTCTCTGGGCCTTGCTTTCCTCCTCATCCATCACGAGCTCTGTTAGGCCAGTGTGTTCACTTTCCTTTTTTTGTACTGCCATCTGTGGCTCAATTTCCTCAATCTCAGCCTTATCAGCAATCAGCTTAACAATGGCAATAGTTTCAATGGAGGGACGAACTTTGAAAATGGAGCGAGGGCGGAGGAAGCTAAAACGCTCTGCATCTGAACTTGCCAATCTGATGGTGTGTTGCCACCATTTCCTCTCCTTCATCCTTTCATGAATTACACTCACTTTAGAAGGCATGTCCTGCAGGTCAACTTGGAAGAACTTTGAACGTAGCGTGGAAAAATACAAGTTTAACTTTTCATCTAACTTCTCCTTCATTTCGTGATCTAGCTGCACCCTATTCTGGAGCTCATCAGACAAGTGTAAAACATGAAAATAGATCAACGTATCAACATCATCGTCAAGCTTGTTAGGAATAATGCATCGGTTGGATTCAAATATTTTCCAAAAGCGAAACTGTCCACCCAGGTCTGACGCAAATGCTTCTGGACATGCAAGTCTGAGAGTGGGCTTCTCTCCACGAGCATCATCATATCCGCATCCAAGTGGATCGATGAGCATGGGTTGGGGAAAGAGCTGAAGGTAGAGTGCATTCATGGTGTAGTCCCTTGACTTGGCATCTTCCACATAGCTCCATCCAAAGATGTACTCCGATGAAGATGCATTGAGCAAGGACTGCTCCTGCTTTCGGGTCTTGAATAGGGCAATGTCCAGTGATTCTGGCTCTCCCTATATAACCACATTATTCTTTTCACCACTTTCTTCGTTCTTCTTGTCTCTTCTTTTTACTGGGAATGCAAAAGATGGGGGAATAAATGTACACATACCACAATGTTCATGATCTTCAACTGGCCAGACCGCTTGGCCGACTCCTTCATGAAGAGTGTGTTCTCTGTCACTCTTGTGTCATGCGGGGCGAAAAGGTCGCGCAGGTGGTCATACATTTCATCATAGGTTCCTCCCACAACTATGTCTATGTTCATTCCAACTATGCCCTGTATGGCATCTCGCACACTGCCACCTGTGATGGCCAAAGGGAAAGCGATTCCATCCCTGAAAGCAAGGCGCCGTAGCACGTCATACAACTTCATGCCACGAATTGTCATTGACTTGAGTGTTTTAACCAGCTTCAGGAGGCCACGATCTGAACAATGAGTTTAAATGGTTACTCCTCCTGGTTCTTTTAAAGCTGCTGCGAAGGGTTTCATACACATAGTTGAGAGGAATTACCTGCAGAAGTGATGAGCTGTGGTCTGTTCTTCCCAAAGATTCTTGTGCAGAGGTCATCATTCTGAATAGTATCATCATAGAAGGGCCATGGGGCATAAGTGTTTGGGTCCACGGTCCACGCTCCACCAGCAGCAGGAAGAGTTATCAAATTATTATCAGCCACGATGATGTCTCCTTCCAAGGACAAACCCTGAAACACTTTCACCTCATGAGTTCCACTAAACAAGCGTGTGAGGCCAGGCACCAAACGTGATGGCAACCAGCTATTAAGCGTGCTAATGCGTCTTTCCAATTCGTGGTCAACATATTCTGCTATGGCCTTGAAAGAGTTCACTACCACCGTTGAGTTCGAGCTTTGCCTTTCAAATTCAATCTTGGAATTCGCATAAGGACCAACCATTGGCTGGTAAGGAACAGTGGGGAAATGGATATAAAACCCAAAGAAGAGCGGTGTGATACGGCCATCAAGCACCAACGAGCACTCTTTGATCTTCTCTTGCTCCTTCCTCTCCCTCCCCCTCTCCTCAAACTGGCTCTTCACTTCCTCCATCTCCTCTTTCGATACTTGTTTGTTGTTGAAGGGTGGAAAGTCCATTCTTACAAGTACTTCTCCCTTTTCGTTGCACTCCTGTGGCCAATCAACCTTGTGTTCTGAATAAAGCCCTGATACCCATGTTGTATCTTGCTGGATGACATAACTGAAATCAGTGTTCCCGCGCCATTCGTGGGCGTCTTTGGTGAAGAAGTGTTTTGCATTGCCAGAAGAACCCTGGCGAACGACGAATCCAATCCGCGAGTTCTTCTCTATTTCAGGGGAAGCCTGTGCACAGAGCATTAGCTCCATGCGAGAGGCACGCTCACTAAAAGAATTCTTGTCATCAACGTAAAAGGCAGACGTTGATCCAATCACAAAGGCATTGCCAAATTCCCCAGTTCCTGCAACCTTGCTCTTATTTCCCCAACGTTTCAGTGTCAAATTGGCAAATGAGTTCTTCTCAACAACAGTCCACCCAAGAATGGTTGGTTGACGGCAAATGTGACTATCTTCAGGGCTGTTGGACGTATTTTGTCTCTTTCTCAGTCTGACCCTTCCACCAGGGGGGACAGGGGGGGTATCCATGCGAATGGGGACAAATGAGGGTGGGTGGTAAGAGAGATGTAATGCGCCTCACTGGTTTCTTCTGGTGGCTGCCAACCAATTTATGTTGTTTGCTGGGTGGAATTGAATTGTTGAATCAAGAGGCCCCACTTCCCGATTCCGCCATTGATTTAATGAAGTTGACACGGCATCCATCTCATTTGCGGAGGCTGTGGCCTTTTGCTGTAAAATGAAATGACCCAACCACAAACTCATTTTTTTTTGCAATGCGAAAATGACGCGGTAAAACTGGAATGTGAAAAATGTGGCACTCACATTCCGATCATAGCTGCATTTTATCAGAACACATTCTTCAAACACCAAAAACACTTGATACTACTACTCACTGATAAAAGCTTGCTGCTAAAGGTACTTATGGTAGGATTTGGTTGAATCAAAGCACTCTGGCCAGTGTCTGCACATTGACAACTTACATTTTACCTCAGACTACACTGCAACACACCTTTCATGAAGAAGTGTGTGCTTAAGCAGTTTGGCCAATTAAAGTTCATGATCAAAGTAAGTGTAACATTTTTATATACCTAGCTTTAATAGACAAAAATATATTTTTTTTTATTTACAATTTTCATGTTGCTGTCATAGAGAAAAAAAAGCCTTCATAAATAGCCTCTAAAAAATAGAAAGTTATTTTCCCTTTCTTTGAGTCTCAAGAGACATCTCAAATATATTATTACAAATAAATCCTAGTGAAGTACAATCAATTATTACATTTCTTTTAAACACTTCAATTGATTGTTGGCCTTATGAAATTAAGTTAATTTTAAAGGTAGAAAGAAAAAAACTGTTCAGTTACATTGCCAGGTCAAGGTCAAGCTGCCAGGAGCTGTTAAAAAGCACTGCTATCCCTTGATCCAGCAAAGCATACTGGGTCAAGTTGTCAATGGACCTACTTGCTCTCCATCAAAGATACAGCTAGAATGGCTACAGAACACTGTTAGTTTTTACAGAAACAGATCTGTCATAGTATGATTCAAAGTGAAATGGAGAAAATACAATACCATTGCCCACTGCAAAGATCCCATAATGTGATTTTGCCACTCCAGAAGAAGGAACCTGTGGCAAGGATGTTGTTATCTGTTGGATGCAATTGCAGAGAACTTATACATGAATAGTCCATTTGAATTCTAAGAATCTCTTTGCTGCTTTCAAGATCCCAACACTTGACCAATGTATCAATGCTCCCTTTCTATATCAAAGTCGAAGAAGTTAGGCCAAATACCCACCATTGAAAAGCAAACATAGAGAAGGAAGAAACTAACCACTGCTGACAAGAAGAGGACTGCGGAGTTGAAGAGTAAAGACGCGGATCCGTTGTGTAAAGTGAGAGTATGCAGACGTTCACCAGTGGTAGCACTCCAAACAGAAATATGGTTGTGGCTTCACTGGCTCATCAATGTGTCCACTGATTATCAAAGAATTATCAGCTACGAACCATCCTACAGCATTGGTATTGCCTGGGAGTGGCTTCAGTGGGTGGACTATCCTAATTGTAAACAAAGAATGTTAGTAGAGCAGCAACAGAAAGAATTTGAAGAACGGATCCCTTACTGGCCAGAATAGTTATAAATATTGACAATGGCGTCATTGCCAGTGGTAATGATCTTAGATTCATCAGCAAATACCATGTCAACGGAGCATGTACATGACCATATCCGATGGGAAAGACATCCTGGGACCAGCCACATAGCTCTTCGGGAGTATAGCGCAGAGTGTAAGATAGTTCTGGGTTGTGATACCAATGGCGGGGCTCAGTACATCTGCCTTGCCTCCAGTTGGCTCTTGTTCTCTTCAAGGAAAGCGTAGCACGCCTTGTAAGTAGGTGACATGTCTGTTTCTTCGCTTGTGCAACCAATTAATCTCTCTCCATTGGTCTATGTCATGAACATAAGTGCATCACAATGTTAAAAAGAGAAGGAGAGTGTTGCAACAACTCATAGAGTGAGAGGGGTGATACCTCAAGCAGGAGCTGTGGCCAGTCCTGCAACGTGCAACAGGGAGAGGCAGGAAAGTCCATTGCCAGCACATGGGCCCAAAGCAAATGGTCGTTGATCTGAACCAGCCATTTCAAGTTGAAGTTGACGGCAGCAATGGCAACGAGAGAGTCTGCATCTAAGTAGCCAAGTATTTGCAGCAGCACTTCGTTTGGGATGCTCTCCAAAACAGTGTTGGCGTTGCTTTGTTAACAATATCTTATTAAAAAATCTGGATTGTTACGGAGATGTCTAGAATTGTCTAGAATGATCGATTAAGCTTTCATAGTTATTCTGGAAATGTCTAGAATGATGAAATCGTTTCTAGATAATATTCCCTTCTGACCCGTCCTGCTCTTTTTCATCACCACATTATTTTTCTAATCTCCAACGCTTTTGTGAGGAGCGATCTCATTACTCTTTTGTTTGTGCCCAACACAAGACCACACAGTAAAGCAAGAATGAGGCGAACAAAAGAGGCGACAGCACCACCAGTTGTTGTGTTTGTCATATTGATGGTGGGAGTGGTCGTGTGGGGGGCTCCTGGTGCAGCACAAAGCCACAACGAGCAGCTGCATTCTGGAGATGAGCCCATCAGCGTATGTATGGTCCCAACCAACAAAAAAAACCATTCTGTGTAATCTTACCCTTGCAGCTGCTTCTCTTTTTAGATCAGCGAGAACTTTGTGGCCACTTTGGTGGTCAACAACAAACAAAAGGTTGGTTGCAACCTATCTTGTCCTGTCCATGCATTCCATTCTTTGTTTTCTTTTTTTTTTGCCCTCCCACTTAAGATTACAATTCTCTCTTGGGAAACAGGAACAGTGGTGGAGGGACCATGACCACGACCTAGCCAAGGTGGTAGACATGAACAGTGGCATTGTTAGCCTGATCGTGCCTGTAAGAAACAGACCATCCCTTTCTTTCACATCCTAATTCTCTTTCTACATTTTAGTAACATCGTTTCCCCCTCCCCACTCAACCATAGAACTCTGCTTATGTAATAACGCCCTCTGCCGAGCAATGCCTAATGAATCCCATCTCTGAAACTCTGCCAGCGCTTGTATGTAGCTCACGACTACTCCTTTCTTCTTATAACCACACACAAGGCTGCTTGCTAAAACAATGTTTCGGGTTTCTTGTCGTGGTACAGTGGGGCTGGTTGTCACAGGCCAACATGACTGGGCGCTGTGCGTTTGGGGAAGGCAGACAATATGAGGTATTCCTACTCTCACTGGTTCTGTGTTGCTCTTGCAAGATTACTCACTGTTGTAATTGTGTGGGTGGGAGGATAGTGGGTGAACCAGGCCAGGCCACAGGAGGAGAAGAAGTATTCCCTCTGTGCTGTGAGGCCCAATGGCAGTACTTTTTGGACTCCGAGGCAGCTCACCATCAACATCACTTCAACTGCTCCCACCAGCAGTGCACTCTTGGTGTGGTCCTTTGTGCAGTTCGTACCAGTTGTCCCCACAGCCACCAATTTCACAGTGCCTACCTATTGCCCACCCTCCATCTGAAGTCTTACTCTTCAGAGTCCAAAATGTAGATTCCTTACATTCTCTTGTAGTGAAGTTTGGTTGACACTTACATTTCTCACTTTTTACTGGCGCTTTTCTCTTTGAGCATTAAAGTGACTGCATTCCGATCATTTTTGCGATGCAATATTATGTATCAATGAATGACAACAATTTATGCATCTCTCTTCCAATTTGCATCTGTTGGTTGATTACATCTTTCTCTCTTGTGGGATGGATGTTTCTTTTGAGCATTCAGTAAGCGAGACCCCCTTTGACTGCTTCTCTTTTTCTTTTGTTGTCATTCCCTGCCATTTACAATAGCATTTCATTCACATTTTGAAAATTGCCACCCATGAACCTTTCTCCTGGCCTTCCAGTTCTTGTTGAGGATAAGACCTTTACCAAATGGTTAGACTGTGACGGCAAAAGCTTTGATCAGAAACTGCGCCTTGAGGCGAACGATTTTGTCATAATTGAGACCAAAACTCTTCGTGCAGCTCGTGAGTCTGCCCTCATCTATCTCAGCCGTGCCAATCCCTTGACCAGACAGACCTTGCGTGTGGAGTTAAAATTATGTGCTGTCTCTGGCCATCAATCCACCAGAGCTCAGACGCGGATTGGCTTCGTGGTAGAGCAGGGAGGAAAGCGCTTCTTCACAACGCCTTATGCATGGCCCAACGAGAACGGTGGAAATTGGCTTAGTGTCACCTGTGATCAGACAACAACGAAATGGTTCTCAAGACTTGCTCCAAACCAATCCGCCTCCAACGTTAGTTCGTTTGTGTTTGATGGAAGCAGCACGCCCCTCTTCTTTGGCTTTTACTTGCAGTTAGTCCGTTGCAATTCTGCTGCTCCTTGTAAGTTTCGGGTAAACACTTTCCAAGTCCAGGAGATGCCGATTGATGGTTGGGATGTTATCAATGAAAATGATTTTCATAGTATAGCCAATTGGAATGCCAATCGCAAACAGTTAATATTTGAACCTAAAGAAGAGAACAGCTACAGCAACTTTTCAATCGCTGCTGGTTTTATGGAGTATCTCTCTGGAACTGCCCTCATCTACGTCAATCAAGCCAAGCAATTTTCTTTCAGAGAACGCTCCTCACATGTGCTGCTGATGTTCTGCGGAGGCGCTGATGAGATAATGAAGGACCACACTCGTATTGGATTCGTTGTGCAGCAAGGTTCTCGACCCAAAACTAAATCACCAAAGCGATTCTTTTCTAAAGATACCTTTTCATGGCCTGGCGTCAACAAATATTGTGCTCATCTTGTGGATAATCAACACACTACATGGCTATCAGCTCTTGATTCAGAGGAAGCAAGCCATGTAGAGCTTGATGGAAGCAATTTGCCCCTCTTCTTTGGGTTTTATATCAAGCATCAATCCAAAGCATTTGACGCCTGGATGAAGAAAGAAAGTTTAATTGTGGCTGATGCATTCTGTTTTTCAGTAAGGTCTTTCAAGGCAGTGGCAGAATGTGTAAACCACGAGTTGGAAAAAAGCATGGAAGACTCTGGCATGTATTTACCATCACGTTTAGTGCCTGGCTTCACGCAGTTCATTCCCAAGTCTGGTGGAACTGAGGAGAACAAGTTTCAGGGACTGTCCCTGAAAGGAGAAATTAAGATTAATAATGATTTGAGAACTCTTCCTGGTGGAGCCTGGAGAGTGGAACCATCAACTTATCCTCCATGCCCCTTCTATGATGCAGAGCAATTCAAGGATCGACAACCCCTCCTCAAAGCAATCTTTGGCGAGAAACTACCACGACTTGTTGTCTCTTCGCAAGGTAATTCACTTTAACCGCAGGTGTTTTTGCACTATTGTATGTTGCCCTTCAATGGAATGTAATCACTTTCTTTCTTATATCATTTAGACTCTACACAAGATCGTCGCCTGCTGAGGCTAGTCAAGAAACTTAAGTCAATGACGATCCGTGGCGTGAACTTGTATGAGCTGCTACGACGCCTGGCCTTCAAAGATGGGATCGCCTACCCTTTGGCCATCACAGGTGGCAGTGTGCGGGATGCCATACAGAACAACTTTAAAGATATGAATGACATTGACATAGTTGTGGGTGGAACTTACGATGAAGTGTGTTACTACCTGCGTGATCTTTTCGCCTCCCATGACAAGACAGTGACAGAGAACACACTCTTTGCAAAGGCATCATCCAAGCGGTTTGGCCAATTAAAGATCATGAACATTGAGGTATGTGTACATATAGCATCATCCCTCATCAAGTAAATGAGACATTAATGGAGATAAATAATCACACCAGAGCTTACCCAGTAGTTATTCCTTCCAATAATAATAGGAAGAGCCAGAACCACTGGACATTGCCCTCTTCAAGGTGCCAAAGCCTTCTGACTCATCTTTCATATCATCCTCTTCCAAGGCGAAGTCATCATCAGAATACATGTTTGGATGGAGCTATGTGGAGGATGCCAAGTCAAGGGACTACTCCATGAATGCACTCTACCTTCAACTCTTTCCCACACCCATGCTCATCGACCCACTTGGATGTGGATATAGTGATGCCAGTCAGAAGAAACCCATACTTAGACTCGCATATCAAGATGCATTTGACTCGGACCTTGGCGGACAGTTTCGCTTTTGGAAAATGTTTACATCCAAAAAATACCAAATTCAAAAGGTGAAGGGAAAAACAGGAGAGATCCCGCTTGACCAATATGTTGATACGTTGATCTGTGATCATGTTTCTAAGTTGGAAGTTGAACCAGAGAAAGTTGAGCCAATAGAGTGGGATAGATGCATGCAATCAAAGTTCCATAATGACGAAATGAAAGCGCAGATGTTGGAACTAAAAGGACAAATACAGAACTACAAACTTAAGTTCAAGGAGTATAAGAAACAAAAGGCCCAGGCGATGTTATCTGAAGAAGCAGAAGAATTCAAAAGGAACCTAGAAGAACAAAAAACAGAGAACGACAAAAACAAACGTTTGCTCAAGGAACTCAAATCAAAGGAGTTAACTGAAAAGAAAGAGAAAGCAAAATTAGAAGAGAAGTTTAGTAAACATGAGGCGTTTGAAGAAAAGCTAGACTTTTATTTTGCAAAGCTACGTTCAAAGCTCTTCAAAGAGGAGAGGAACATGCCTAGTACAGTGAGGACAGTGCATAAAGACATGAAGGGAAGGAACTGGTGGCAAAGCACCATCAGATTGGCACGTTCCCAAGCAACAGAAGCACTTTTTGACCCCCTCCGCTCTCCTACAGTCTCCAAAGTTTGTCCCACCCGCAAAACTATCTTCCTTGTTCGTTTGATTGCGATGTGTCCAACTTTGGAGGAAGAGAAGGAGAAGGAAGAAGAGGAGAAGAAGAAGAAGAAGAAGAAGGAGAAGGAAGAAGAGAAGGAGGAGGAAGAGGAGGAAGAGGAAGAGGAGGAGGAGGAGGAGGAGGAAGAAGAGGAAGAAGAAGAAGAAGAAGAAGTAGTAGTAAAAAAAGAGGCAAGCACTAGAAAAAGAACAAAAGTGGAGAGAACCAGAGCGGAGAAAGAGAAAATTACTCCAGCTCTGAAGAAGAGAAAGTGTGACACAAGTAAGGAAAGGGTGCAAATGCAATCTCAGAAGAAAAAGAAGAAAGACTCTTAGAGAAATGTGGCATCCAATGCAAATGTAATGACATGTCTCTTTCTTTGGCTTTCACCTTGCTGAGCTTTTTTGTTGTGTAGTGTCATTTGTTAGCAGAAGAAAATAAAATAAAAAAAGCAGACAGTCCCTGGTCTGCTGATCTCAGGGGATAACTAGGCATGTATTAAAGTTTTTTGACCAACATATTGGATGACGCATCACACTGTGTTAAGTGAGGAATTTGCCTTTGAAGATTGGCTTGTTGGAAGCTCTGCAAACTGAGTTTTAAGTAAAGGAATTGCAGGAATGAGGGAATTCCAGGTACGGAACTTATGAAGGAATTTTGCAGCTGGTCAAATAAATCCAAGACACCATCAACACAATGGATCAGCAGCCGCCTCCACCAAGCATGTCACCACGGATCATGCCTGGACGGCTCCATAAGGACAACAAGGGTGAGCCCCCCACTGTATCTGCCCCTGATTTTGGAGGGGGCTGATATATGTATATATTTTTTTTTTGCATCAAGGGGCCATTGGGTGGGGTGATGGAGGGCTTGTAGCGTATGGGTGCCAGTGCTATGTGGTGGTCGTTGAAGCTCGCAGCATGCGCTTGATCCAGACCCTCGATGAGCACCGTGCACACGTCTCGCGCCTCGCCTGGTAACCCAAAGAACAAATGCAACACCCGCAAGTCTTTGCCATCCCTTTTCTCTGTGTTCATGTTCATGTTTGCAACACACACACACACACACACACACACACACACACACACACACACAGGGCACCTCAACGCACAAGAGAGGCAAGTGGAGAGGAGGGCGCACTCATGCTGGCCTCTGGAGATGTTACAGCTGGAGTCATTTTGTGGGACGTCCTCAAGGCAGAGATTAAAGTCACCCTTGGTGGGTCCCTCTCTTGCTATTACGTCCTTTTCCTTTGACACTCTGTATTTAATTGTGAGAGCACAGAGCGGGGGGAGGAGGAGTCAGGTGGAGTCATTGACCTTCTGTGGATCGACAATGGAGCCGATGATAGCGCTGATGCTCTCTTGGCTGTACTCTATGCCCCATCCACTGTCATCCTCTGGCACACTGCCACAGCCCAAAAAGTATCCTCAATAGCATTTCATGCTCCAGTCATTAATTTTTAACCACATGACGGTGATTTCTTAGCAAATGAAAGATGTGGAAGTACGATTTTGTAGAACCCATTGTTGGGTTTGACTATAACCCGTTCGAGCCCGAACGACTGTGGGCTGCTTCACACAATGCTTCCCTATACTCCATATATTGTACCCACTGCCTCACTCAGATTCCAGTACTCTAGCCTTAGAGCTTGGATCATTGATTTACTTAAATGGCATACCTGTCCAGTGGGTGGAGGAGCCGGGGAGCAGGGGGAACCTAATGTGGAAGCTAGCTACCAAGTGTCTGTAGATTACGAGAATCATAAAGAACAAGCTTCACCAGGGTCACCAGTGCAATTGCGGCTGCGCCAGCTGATTCTCTCCCGCTGGGCACGTAATGTGGCCTATCTAACGCTAGACGAACAGATTCTCATATATGACACAGCATCTCGGAAAGTTACGATTTCTCCCTTATTTTTTTGCATTTTCTCTGATATCTTTGTACCCCCTCTTAGCAAACCTTTCCTTCAAACACAGGTTGTTGGTTCAGTAGCTGTTGGTTCAGGCGCACGTGGCAAAGCGAGGTTGCGTGGCATCCTGCTTCCCCCTGGCCTGCCCAATCACTTATTTTGTCTACACGCCGACGGCTCGTACACATTCTCTATACCATTATTCTGTCTTCTCTCCTCTGACTGAGCTGGCTAGTCAGCTACTGGAAAAGCACTTCGAAGTGTGAAAGCGCCTGAACTATTTATGCAAGATTTGCTAAATCTCCCTTCTCTCATAGGCTTACAGGTTGGCGTAAGGCGGGAGGGAGGTACAGCTATAACTATGAAAAGGAGTGTTCTTGGGAGCCTCCAAGGCACTCAGTAATACCCGCAAAAGACTCTGCACGTAAGAGAGCCGGTGGATTGTGTGCTGTGGCGGCCCATGAACGACATCCTTATAACTTAATGGCCCTCACCAATAACGGCACAATTATGCAGGTACCATATCTATACTCGCGCAAAGGAAAGCGAGGGCCAACAAGTGTTTATCTTGATTAATCGTTCTCTCACTTGTCAGTGGTCGTTGATAGGTACTCGTGCACTAAGGCTCTGCGTGTCAGGCATGGTTCAGCAAATAACATCATTAGTGACTAGCCTTGCTGCATGCCCATTTTTTCCACACCCTCAATATCCCTCCCAGCAGCTTCTTGCTATAGGCACCTACTGTGGCACATTGCAGGTACTGCAATCGTTTGTCCTTTCAAGAGTAGTTATTTAATTCTTGCTTGATCGATCACTGATACACAATGAGGATACCCCTAGGTGATGGATATGGGGAGCCTCGCAACACGTTTGCAGCTTCAGGCTGGAATTGCCAATGACAGCGCTGCTATTCGTGGCCTTCAATGGCTAAACCCCACGACTCTCCTGTATTATTGCTCGCAAGAGTATTTAGACCCCATCTTTCAATATCTCATTTTGCATACGTATTGCTCATAATGTCATTCCGTTAGGCAGTCTAAAGGTGAATATCTCAACCAGCTGTTTGTAGTAGACCTTCAGACAGGACGACACACTGAGCTTCGAAAGGCAAACCTTTCTCCAAAGAACACACACACACACACACACACACACGAGAGAGAGAGCAGAGAGCAGAGAGCAGAGATTCTAGTATGGAATCGCCATTGACGAATAATAACAGAACGACCCGGAAGCTTCCTTCATACGAGGCCTAAGAGCATCACCACAAGGCGCCTACTTTATTGTAATGCTAAAAGATCGACCTTTTGAATTATGGGACGCAACCACGGCAAGCAAACCTCTTTCCCAATTATGATTTTTTCATATTAAAGGCTGCCTAATTATCTAAACTTGCTGTTTATGTTTAATAGATGATGCTTATAACAGTGCTCAAGGTCTCCCACGTCACAGCTCTTCAATGGGGACCTCAAAATGCAGGCCCTACTTATTCTCCCACACTATCTTGTATGTATCTCTATTCTGATGAAAGCAGATTGATGTGCTAACTGTAAGGGTTTTCTTTGGCCTTTCAGCTAAGAAACCTAGAGAGCAGTTTGTCTTCGCTTTAGCAGATGGTACAAATATTATAATTTCTCATCACCTTTGGTCGCTTGCATATTTATATTCTTTCCTTATGTATACATAAGGATCCTTGCACTATGGTACCATCGAGGAAGGCAATCTTAGCGCAGCGCAGCTTCACGTGGACGTTGGTACAGGAATTATCTCAGCTATCGCATGGTACATTTTCCTATTCTAAACATAATTTGATTCAAGTCTATTACTGAGATCACACATGGGAACATAGGAGGGATAGTTTGCTTGTAGCAGGTGATACATCAGGCACGCTTCACGTGTGGAACTTTGAAACCAAAAAATCACGGTATGACGCTTTTTCTTTTCTTTTTTCATCATATCTAAATGCTGTGATTTGCTATGACCAGAGCATTTGCTACAAACCGCGGCCTTATCCGATCAGTAGTGGTAAGCTCTCTCTCTCTCTCTCTCTCTCTTGTCATAGGTGATTGTTCACGTGAATGACTGGAATTAGTTTTTGAGATGGGGGCGTAGCTACCAGGTGCTGGTTCTCTTTGGTGAGGGCGACTTCGGTGTGTGGGATGTGGGTCATGGCGTACGTGTCTCCACTGGAAGCTATCTTAAAAGCCGCGGCATCCGCGCCCTTGATCTCGATTGGTTAACGCCCACCAACTCTGTCGTAGGTATGGGTGTGCTCTATTCATTTTCTACTCGATAGTTTCAATCACATTATTCTTCTTACTTTGCATGCTAAACACATATCACCTTTGGGCAGCAACAAGCGATGGATGTCTTCGAGTGCTTGATAGGTCTCTCACAACGTGCACTAGCCCTGTTAACTGTCCAGCTCTCCCTGCTCCGCCTCTTTATTCCCCCTATTTACTCACTGGTAAGACAGAACAGTTACCAGCGTACTCAGGTTAGACAAGATATGAATCATCTCTCATTAGGTGTGGAGCGGAGACTGTTACGTGTGCTGCTGTATCACGAAAGCTGGATCAATATCACTGAGATCCACCCTCTTGCAAAGGGTTTGATGGCTCTCGTTGAAGGAAGTGTGATGCAGCAGCTGCAAAAATGTTCAAACAGTACATGTGCTCTTGCAGCTCAGGCAAGCACTGTCGCTAGCTACTATCATGACCAAGCAGGTATTTGGGATTGTAGAAGTGCACATTTGTTTTTGCGATATTACTGTTGCAATATAATTAACCGACTATAATTCTGCAGAGGTGAGATTTTGGACGCTGGCAAGAGAAATGCTTACAAACGAGTCCACCAGTGGAGCTGATAAGACTGTCTCCTCTACGTACTGACAGCTCTCCCATTTTTTCATCGCTGAGCAAAGAATTGTAGCTAATGTTTAGGGCAATTCCGCAGAATTGAAAGTGAGAACAATGCCTTAGCCTGGCATTTCGATGTCCTGCGTACTTCATCAGTGCTGCACGGTCTTGAACGCCAGCGTGCACAAGCTCACGGCGCCACTTCTGACATATGTAATTATAAACAGATGCTAATTGAAAGTTGATGTCACACTAACTTCTTATTAAAAAATAATATTTAGTGCTGTATCTAGGAGATAAAATGGAGGCAGTGGAGCTTCTACTAGGCCCTGGCTGTTCCCCAAGATCTGTATCTCCTAGAAATGGTGAAAGCCAACAACATATGGATATGCTCAAAGCATGCATTATCTCTGCCAGTCATTCTCAGGACTCCTTCGTCCAAACAGTTATTATTAACTCAGCCCACTTCAGTTGTGACACTTCCTTCTAGTTTAATAATCATGGGATTCTGTGGCAGGTAGCAAAGGTGGGAGAGAGGTTTCTTAGTTCTGGGAAGGTGGATGAGGCTGTTTCCCTGTGGTGCCTGGTTGGCCAGGGCGAGTTGGCTTGCCACCGACTTCAAGACTACCACCGCTGGACTGACGCAGCATGGCATGCCAAGGTAAGTAAACAATGACATCATCTCTATTCTATTGATGCAATATATTGATGGGAAATACGCAGATGGTGCTCAATGAAGAAGAGTGCGCTGCGGTATTCAAGCGATGGGTTCGTCACCTTGTGCGTACCGGCCGCAAGGTGAGACACTTCATTCCCTCCTCCCTTGCTTTTGCACTTGAAGCACTCATTATCATATGTGTTTTATCACATACGGTTGGCACAGGGACGCGCCGTAGAGATTTTACTGTCCTTGGGAGAGTGGGAGGCTGTGATTGATCTGTTGGAAGACCAGGGCCTGCTTTCAGTGGCTGCCCTCTTTGCACAAGCATGTCAAAACCGGTTCCTTTCCCTTCCAGAACGACAGCAGAAGCAAGAGCAAGAGCAAAGCTTGCCACCAGAAATGGAAGAAGAGAGGCCCACCAGGAAAGAAGCCAGCCCAGAGACAGCACAGCGTCTGGCCCGTGTGTACTCTGCCTATGGCGCCTACCTACAGACCCTCCACCCTGTACCCTATTTCTCCATCTGTTCAGCTTTTCAATTTCTCCTTCTATGGCCCTCTCTGCCCATGGTCACACCTTGTTATAGGCCTTATATTTTTTTATAGCTAACCATGCATGAAATTTTCTCTCTTCTCTCATACACCACACAGGCGACTGCTGAACATGCTTTACATTACCTGAAGCTTGCCTGCAGTGTTAGTGCACCAGTTTGAACATGTACATGCCAACCCAACAAACAGTTATGTCTATTAATACAATAATTGATAATAATAATATATGGTATGGCTACTGCTTCGAGTGTGTTGCCTTCACTTTTCAAGGACTGCTCAACAAGAAAACTGAAACATAACAGATCACAACAACAATAACTCTTTTATTTTTTATAATTGTCTGGACAAGACAAACATCTTTTTATTTAATCTATCTATCTTATTAATAGAAATCAGCAAGGAATGTTGATTATATAGCTACCCTGTGGTTCGCTGCTTGAGAACCTTGTCTAAGCTTTAATGCAACAGCAGCCCCAGCAGCAGCAATCACACCAATCGCTATCACTCCTCCAACTACACTGCCAACCACAATGCCTGCTATTTCTCCTCCACTCAAACCACCACTACTAGAAGCTTCAGAAGCAAAGATGTATGGCTCTGAGAACTCCACCTGTTCTACTTCACCTAGCCCATTAGGAAGTTGTAGGCCAGGCTTCACCTGCCTAAAGAATCCTGAGCTCTCCTCAAGTCGAATCTAGAGAAATAGAAAAGAAACAAATTAGAGAAGTTCTTAACTTGATTTAACTGACATGTTTTCATTTGTTTGGCCATATATCTGAAGAGGACTGGGGAGTAGAGAGATAGAAGTACCTTAAATGCTGGTAGCACCATTGTTCCTCTCAGTGCAGAAGACTTCTGGGTTGTCTCGCGTGTGGATGGTGTGTCAGAAGCGATTAAACCTGAATGCAAAGCTTCTTGAAGTCTTCGAGCCATCCTTTCTGCCTCAAACCAAAAATGCACTTTGTGGAGGAAGGTCCCGTTTGGCCCTTCTTCACTTTGTAATACAAAGAGGCTATCATATCTTCCAGGTGACAGGTTGATTGAGGTCATCAGTTTAAGAGGAATAATGACATGAGCCCCAGAGAGCAGGCCAGGAGAACAGCCTCTGGGATTTTTACCCTCTGCAGGAAGGGTAAAGGGTTCTCCATCTAATTCAAAGGACACATTTGTCAGTTGTGCTGGAACTTCAAGAATGAGTATTAGCAGGGCTTCAAGATCAACAGTCCCAAGAGAAACAGTCATGTCAAAGCCTTCAACTCCACAAAAGATATCAGAGTTGTCCATAAGTCTTCTTTGTTGCACGGAGAGAGAGTTGGGGGCTGGCTGTTCAACAACCACAGCAGGGTCATCACATTTACAGTTATAAACATCACTCCTATTGGAAAGCAGAGGGTTTACTGTGGGTGTCTTGCAGTGTGCAAGAGAGAGAGAGAGTGTAAAATAAACTTTGTGTTTTATTGTAACACATGCATCATGTGTGTGTACGCAGAGAAAAGAACAACCAACAACTGGGTGTGTGTGTGTTTGGGTATAAAAGAAAGGGGAAAATGTAGGATGACATATTTTGATTAATAAAGAGATAGGCTCAGTTGAGTCTGCAGAGATTCTGTCTGAAATCCAAAATCTCCTAGCAGCCAATGAGGGAGTTTACAGGAGATATCTTGATCTTCTGAAATGCTAAGACAGGGCACCCCTTGAAGATGAAGACCACCTATTCCAATATGCCCCTTTGGTTAAAATTGTCACTGTGGGAGTTCACTTCAGCAGTGAAGGTTCCCAATCTGCCTGATGTAGGCAAGCTTGAGGCGTGCTAGTGCTTTGGTCAGCATGTCTGTGACCATCTGCTCTGTGGGGCAGTAATGTAGTGAGATGATGCCAGCAGCAATCAAGTCATATATGTGATGAAGCTTGATGTTGTAGTAGTAGCTTTATCTTTGGGTGGTAGACTTGCTGCCTGTCATTGGCCAGCTTGAGCATGCTCTAGTTGTTGTTGAGTATCTAGATGAGGTACTCAAGGCTTAGCTGCAGTGGTGAGAAGAGCTTGTGGACATAGAGTGCCTGTTTGACTGTTTCAGATATCATGGTCAGCTCTGCTTTACAGGAGGAGAGTGCAACTGTTAGTTGTGCTTTAGATGACTAAGTGAAAGGACCACCACAGATGTAGAAGATGTAACCAGTCATAGAGCACCTGTCATCTGGGTTGCCACCCCAATCAGCATCACAGTAGGCAGTAGGCATGACTGTGCTGAGGTTGCTTGGCTGGACTGTATGCTTGTCATAGCAGATGGTAAAGTTACACATTGCCTATAGATAGTGCAATACATGCTTCACTGCAGTCCAATGGGTGTCATTGAAGGCATTGACATGCCTGCTGAGGCTGCTTACAGTGAAGGCAATGTCAGGCCATGATGCCTAGGACAGATAGAGCAGCTTGCCCACTGCTTGTCAGTATGGGATGTTGATGCATTCCTTAGGGATGGCATTGAGCTTAGGCAGGTAAAGGCCTACTTCTATAGGCATGAACTGAGGCTTATAGTTTTCTATATTAAATTGGTACAGGATGGCACCAATATGACCAGTCTAACACAGCTTAAGGACATTAAGCACTTTATCTCTTATTATTTTAATACCAAAGATGGAGGAGGCTTCTCCAAGATCCTTGATTTTAAATTTTTAAAAGAGCACATGCTTGGCGTAGGGCAGGAGCACATGGCTGGCAAGAATGGTGCAATCATCTATGTAAAGTGAGATAATTGCAACCTGCTGGTCCTTGTAGTATATGTAGATGCAGAGGTCTGCATTGGTAGGAACAAAGCCACTGTACTGAAGATGAGTATCAATGGCCTTGTTCCATGTGTAAGGCACTTGTTTGAGGCTGTAAAGGCTCTTGAGCAGGCAGCAGACATGTTGCAGGTGCTCAGGTGAGGTGAACCCTTTAGGCTGGGTTATGTAGATCTCCTCTGTGAGGTGCGCGTGTAAGAATGCAGAGTCCACATCCATCTGATGGATTTCAAAGTTGAAGGTGGTTGCTAGGGCAAGAAGGAGGCGTAGATTTTCAAGGCATACAACTGGGGCAAAGGTCTCATTGTAGTTGATGCTGTAGATCTGGGAGAATCCCTTTATGACCCAGCGTGCCTTGTAGTGTTCCACCAAGCCATCTACAGTGCACTTGACTTTGTAGAGCCACTTGGTGTGTATGGCTTTGCAACCTACAAGGAGAGGGACAAGAGCATACATGTGATTGTATAACAGGAAGTTGTATTCTTGTTCTATAGCATCTTGCCATTGAGGTGCATTTGGTGAGGCTATGGCTTGTGTATAGGTGTTGGGGGTCATTAATATTTCAAGCACATTGGGACCCTGTACAATGGTGGCATGGTGATGGGGATCATCAACTTGCCAGGTGTCACCACCTAGGAGATTGGTGTTCTTCTTTCTAATGTGGTTGGAAGTGCATGTTGGTTGAAGTATGGGGCCACCTAAAATGTTGTTGCAGTCACTAGGCGAAGGCTGCACTGCTTTGGATGATGATGATGAAGTTGAGGGTTGCATGCACATGTGTGTGACTGACATTGTAGATGCACATGCTTTTGGTAGTGTAAAAGGCATAGTGGTGCATGTAGGTGCACTTGACATCATATTGTGTTACATGTATGACAACAGAGCCAGTGTAGAGCTCATGGGAGCTGTTATGCGCTATGTGTGCATTGGTGGAGTGATCAGTGCTGTCAGCATAAGGCGTGTGGACATTAAACTGTGCTGAGCACATGTGGATGTTGCAGTCAGCACAACTAGTGTAAAGTGCATGGGTGAGGGAATGCCCTTGGTGCATGCCATTGAAGTGGTCAACTGGGCTAGCATGGAGTGCACAGGTGCAAGAATGCCCTTTACACATGCCATTGGAGTGATTGGTGGGGCTCATGTAAAGTGTATGGGTGTGAGAATGCCCTTTACATGTGCCATTAGAGTGGTTGGCAGGGCTTGCACAGAGTGTGCAGATGTGGGCATAGGTGCTACAATAGTGCTTGATTATATAAGAGCATGAGGGGTGGGTGCAGGCATCTGAGAGCCTGGCTGCATTAGTTGGGATAGTGGGGTACTGTAAGGATCAACATCATTGGCTAGCATCAAGGGAGTACTCTGGCTGCCAGAGACTGGCCCAGGTGTGAGGAAGATGTCCTCATCATCGCTGCTGTTCTTGCTGTCATAGATGCATTGAAATCTGAGAGGTGGCTTGGTGGCTGTGACCTCTAGTGTTTCACATACATAGGTTGGCAGTGCCAGAAAGGACTCTACAGCAGGGGTGATATCAACCACATGGGAGAGCTCCAATGCTAGTTCTTCTACAAAGGTGACATCACACGATTCTGACACTGTGCTGCTTGATGGGATCCAGACATGATGATGTGAGGTGTCTCTGGCAGGTCCCATATAAATGGCTTCACATGTGCATGACTACAGCTTGGTGCGTAGTTGGGCAGGCACATGTAGTAATGTCCTACATTTAAAGATGCACACATGAGGGAGGTCAAGCTTACAACTGGTCTACATTTCATAGGGCAAAATGCTTTAGTTTGCCTTGGTGGACATGTAATTGTTGAGGTACACTATAGTATTGACTGCTTCTGCCCAGTACTGCACTGGCAGTTGGGCATCTAGCAGCATGGTTCTCACTATGGTGATGACAGTGTGATTGAATTGTTCTGTCACACTATTGTACTCAGGAGTATAGACTGGTGCAGGGTCATGCAGGATGCCTTTTGCATGCAGTACCCTCTGAAACACTGCTAATTTGTACTCACCACTATGATCTGAGCAAAGCATTCACACAGTTCTATAGTGTTCATTGGTAACAATGAACTCTTAAAACTTAACAAACATTTCACTCTTCACATACATAAAATATACATGTGCATAATGAGTGTGGTCATCAATGAATGAGACTATATATACAGTACAAGAAAATGAAGGAGGTAAGGGCCCACATACATCTAAATGTATCAGATGCATAAGTAACTCTGCTCTGCTAGCAGGGCCTTTGCCAATTGTCTTACAAGTATGCTTGCTCTAAATGTAAGGTATGCACTGCTCTAGGGATTGGCAAGCCACTGTAGCAAAGTGGCCACCCTGTGCTTTGAGTGCCTGCTTGAGGCGATGCTCTCTTATGTGACCTAAGTGATGATGTAGGAGTTAAAGGGAGAAGCAAGGGGTGGAGAGTGAGAGGGCATTGACCTAGAAAGGAGCCAGCTTGACTTGTAAAAGAATATATAATATGTCATTGTGTGGTTTTACATGTAAGAAGAGGTTGCCTGTCTCCATGTGGATGATACTGTAGCCATTGTGGTCCTGGATGGAGAAGTACCCTTGCTTTATAATGTGGTTGGGTGAAATCAAGTTCTTAACAACTTGTGGGACATGTAGGACATTGGTGATTGTAATGACATAAGAGTGCCCATTGTTACATATCATTCCATGAACTGTGCCTATTCTGGTCACAGAGATGGTAGTGTTGTCACCTAGTGTGATGGTGTTAGTAGAGAGCACACTGTAGTCATGCAGATAATTATGGTGGCAGGTCATGTGGGAGGTGGCCCCTGAGTCAAGGTACCAAGTGTAATGTTCATTATCAGCTGCTTGTGCACATGTTGCCATCATGTAGAGCCTCTCAGGAGCTCTGTTGCTATGACATGGCTGATACTTAGATGGTAGTAGAGCTCCCCACAGGTGTCTTCTGCATTCTTTATAACTGTGTCCTTTGTAGCCACAGTATGAGCATGTGATGGCCACATGCTGCTTGTCACCATGTGATATATGTCCTTGCTGATGACCATGGTGTTCCATCCTGGGCCACTGGGTATGATCACTTGCTCTGTAGTTGGGCCTGTTTCTCCCTTGATGAGGATGATGGCATTGAGTGTGAGGGCACTGTGGCATGTGCACATAAAGCAATGACTCTTTGTTTGTCAGTGCATTGCTCTTGAGTGAGATCTCATATGTGAGCAGCGTCAACCATAGAGCATTCTGGTTCTGAGAAACATTAACATTTCTCAGATGGGGCTTGATTAGCTTGTAAGAGGGAGGGAGGGAATCAATTGTGATTGACCCTAGCATTGTAGAGTCAACTACATGGTTGTGAACTGTAAGTTGTCTGACAATGCTGTTGAAAGCATCAAAGTGTGAATGTAACATTTGATGCTCCTCTATCTTGGTGTGATAGAGGGCACTGAAGAGGTGTACATGTCTGTTTATCTAGTTAGGTTGGTGGTAGGCATAGATTGCTTTGTAGGCTACTACAGGATCGTTGATGTTCACCATGACCTCTTGTAGTGATGGGTTAATGGATAGCCTAAGAATGCCTAGCATGCACTCTTTGCACTGTTTAAAATTTATTTGTCTGTCTTGATTGTAATATACAATCTGTACATTGTTGTTGTTTTTGTTGTTGTTGAGGGCAATATCAACAGGCCTGACCTCTGTCTCATTGACTATGCCCTAGAGCTTCCTTGATATGAGGTTTGACCTAATAAAGTGTTGCCACTCTATAAAGTTGAGGCCATCTTTGAGCACTATGAGAGTAAAGGAGAAGGAGGTGGCAGTGTTACTCATTGTCACTGATGTGTTATTGTTAAAGTCAGCATTTGTGTAACTGTGCTTTTGTTGTTTGTTAAGTCAGCATTGTGTACTGTGCTTTTAATGTTTGTCTTATCTGTTTGTTGTATATTTAGTGTGGGCCCATAACCTATTAAAAAGCAAAAGGTTTACTGTGAGTGTCTTGCAGTATGTAAGAGAGAGAGAGAGTGTAAAATAAACTTTATATTTTATTGTAACACATGTGTCATATATGTGTACACAGAGAAAAAAACAACCAACAACTAGGTGTGTGTGTGTTTGGGTATAAAAGAAAGGGGAAAATATAAGATGACATATTTTGATTAATAAAGGGATAGGCTCAGTTGAGTCTGTAGAGATTCTGTCTGAAATCCAGAATCTCCTAGCAGCCAATGAAGGAGTTTACAGGAGATATCTTGATCTCTTGAAATGCTAAGACAGGGTGCCTCTTAAAGATGAAGACCACCTATTCCAATAACTCCAACATCCCACTTGATCAGCACTAATGCCACATTTGCCATCATTCAATCTACACTCATAGTAACCTTTTTTTTTCTTCTGTAGCAAGTTGTCATGCAAGTCATCAGTACACTTGTACTCGCGTCTACCATTGGACATCCACCTCTGACAAATAGCACAATGAGACCATCTCCAATCTTGATATTTACCAAGGCCAAAGCTAACTGTTCCATAGTATCTCCAATAATCAGAACACTCATGGTAAGTAACCTGCATATATGCCATTGGATAGTTACAAAATGATGGTGGCCACCAGGAGTATGGAGGATAGCAATAGAGTCCATAGCCCAATTCATTAAAAGTGAGATCTGCACAGCCAGAGTTGTCACAAGAACAGGTGGCTTCAGAGGCAAAGAACACCAAGACAGCAACTACAATGTAGAGCTTCATACTGTCCAGGTGATTGTTTGTACTAAAGTAATTGGCAACAACTGGCTTGTGTCAGAAGGACTAGACTCTGTTGAGACTTCTCCAGTTTGTTATTTTGCCTTTTATGAATAACAGCCTAAATGGGTTACCTTCTCCAATTGATGATCTGCCCTTAACGCCCACCATGGTTTTGGGCCACGTACTGTTTTTGGAGGGATAAGGTTTCCCTTTTCATTGATAAGGAAATTGGCACATGGCGATAGACATGGGCTGATCCCGAAACTTGAAAGGGGCTGCAGAAGAAAGTTGGAGCATCCATTGATGGTGCCAACAAACAACAAACAACACAACATGTGCCATTATTATAATTATAAAAACAGAACAATGGCAGGAGTTGTTTTCATATTCTGGCATCGCTGTTTTGGCAAGCCTTAAACAATTTTTAATTAGATTGCTAGATCTGGTGTTGAGTTCAGAGATACTCCAACACCACAACTGTGCGCAAAGTAAGCCTAGAGCGGTTGTTTGTGAGGAGAGAGAGAGTTACTTCACCATAATGTTGGATCGTGCCTTCAAGGGGGCCAGCCATTGTGCTGAGCTCAAAGGGAGGATTGGGCATAGAGACTCTCTCTGAGCAATACCCTGACGCTATATCTCTTCAGTGCCCACCCATTGATATGGAAGAGGGAGTCATGAGAAGCTGGAGATCGTTGCAAACAAGTACTGGTTCAAGCCTCTTTTTGTTAGTTGCCCGTGTCTGTGTGAAAACAGAGTGAGTAACTTATATATTTTTCATCATACAGGATAGGATTCCAGGCACTAAGTTGAAGAGCCAAACGAAGGAGATCATTCTTCAAGGCTGAGGTGAGCAGCTCGATCAGCAGCAGAAATCTTAAATCTAGATCAGAACACCACAATCAGATATCGCATACTGCCCTGGAGTGATCCTCAAATCAGTGGATTGAGATACCACAAATAAAGAGTTTTACTAAACAGCCCTCTAATCACTATTCCAATTGCTTTTGTCTTGTGTTTCTTTCTTTCCTTCTCCAACTGGGACGGCAAAGGCACACCCATTAGATGCTGAGTGGAAGGCAGCGCGGCATCCTCGAAGCTTAGCGACGCTGGCACATGACCTATGACAGCCATATCCCTCTCCTCAGCAGCTCTCTTGATGGCCTTGATACCTTGTTTAGTGAGATCATCGTAGGACTTGATGCAGTTGTACGCTTCTATAAAAAAGACCAAGATCATCAATTAATGAACTGATTAATTAAAAAGCAGCTGCTCATGCTGTGCAATCTTAATATATTGCTCATACCTGGGGATTGGCTCTTCACTCGGTCAACAGCCGCAGAGGCCGCTGTGTAAAGCTGCTCAGAGTTGCTGGTAGGGTCTAGCACGATTGAGTTGACCCAGCGAGGGTTAGGTCCCGATATGAATGATCCACACGCTCTCACATGAGGGACGGGATAAGCCCTGGTTGAGATAGCTGACAATGCAGCTTCCATGGCCGTGCTGTCAGCGTCTCTGGCATCCCTCACTGCAGTTACCCCATGGTAAAGGTACAGCAGCGATGGTAAAGGTACGTCAGCTGTAACATGTTGGCAGGGGGCAAGTGGGTATGGACATCAATGAACCCTGGAGTGATGTACATTACCTTGTAATCCTTTATGACGATCAGTACTGATCACAAGACTCGCTATCATTGTCACCATGACAGAGATGAAGCCAGTCATTGGCAACACCCACATCTATGGAACCCTGAATGACCTTCTTACCTTCTTTTCCTGAGAAGGTGATCACAGGGACCCTCGTAATGGTGATGAGATGGTGGAATGAAGCTTCTTGCCACCAATGCAGCCAGTGCTACAAGTATTGCTGTCACCATCACAAGTGTGGTAGCAGTAGTTGGTCTCATCTGTCCTTGTTTGAATTAAAATAGGAAAAAAAACACTACATTTTTTAAGCTCGCATTGAGTTGAAAAAATAAAAATCGCATTTTGGTTAAAGTGTCCGAAATTATACCAAACATTGCCATAAATTCAGGAATTTCAGTGTCTACATTTAATATTTAGTTATTTCATCAATCTATTTGAGTATCTCCCTAAAGTAAGTATAAGTAACCCATCACAAAAGATTTTACAAATAAAGAGTTTTACTAAACAGCCTTCTTCTCACTATTGCTTTTTCCTGTTGTGTTTCTTTCTTTCCCACTTTTTTGAAGATTGGGTCAAAAAGTGAAGACCCCTTTTCATTTTAAACCGCTTTAATTAAAATATACATTTGTGAACTGTAAGAAAACTAAAGATTCAACAGTTAAAAAATGGTAATCAATTTTTCATTTTATATTTATTGTGTCCTTGAGCAAGATTAACAATGGTGTACTTTGCTCTTGGCACAAAGCTTGACACAACGGCACTATTGAAAATCTAGATACCTTCTATCAGACCTGACCATTAACAGTAACTTCACTTGTTGCAACACTAAACTGCTGTCAGCGCACTGCCCTCTTCAGTAACTTGTATGCACCCAGAGCGAAGTTCTTCACTCTATAGTGTGGTGCATACTGTTACAATTGAAACTATTGCATTTTTTATTGCTAACATCTGCCATGCAAAGTAACAGTGATGGTACTTCTTGTATCAAAATGAAAACAATATGTACAGTTTATTTTATACTCGAAGAATACGATCTGTGAATGAATCAGCTGGCCACAGTCTATTTCAGTTGGCTCTTGTAAAAACGAGCATCTGGTGCTTGATGCTTTTGGGTCTTGGAGAAGTTTCCAATACCTGCCCTCCTAAGGGGCGAGGCCAGCTTTGTTGTGGATGTGTGTCCTCTCGAGCTCGTCCACTATTTGAATCAACTCACTAAGGAGCTGATTCGCAGATGCCTCAGGCAAGTTGGTCTGGTCTGAGGTCAGGTTCCTGCTTCTGCTGATGCCTGTTTCAAATTGGCTGTGATCATTGTCATAGGACCAGGACCAGGAGCTCTGATCCTCCGCCTTGCTTGTCCCCAACATAAATCTCCAGATGACGTTCGCCAGTAGGATGGCTAAGAAGAGACCCAGGATGGTGAGGAACTCTATACTCTGTTGATGCAAACCTTCAGTGGTGTTGTTCATGGCCATTGCAAACTGCTCCATCCTCACCATTCTCTGCTGCTCATAGGTGTTCCAAAGAATTGCCATCCTTGGATGGTAAGAAGAAAAATTGTTTTGTTGTTTTTGTGTTGTGTGTTGTGTGTTGTGTTTGGTTGTATGAAGGACAAGTTGAACACACACACAACACACAACCATTTAAATGCCTGCCTTGGGGACAGGAGGCCACGTAGGATTGGTCCTTTCCTTGTATGCTCATTGGCAGATTAGTTTTTTTTTATTTGCATTTTATTTTTTATAACAAAACCAACCAATACACAAGTAGTGTCTTTCTACGAAAGAAGAGTGTTTGCCAAACGTACCAACGAAATCACAGAAGCACAGCAGTGTGCAATGAAAGCTCTGTTTTGGATCCCTTTCTGTTAAATGGAAAGAACCGCTGGTGTCCTATCCAAGTGTAGCAACAAACATGTTGCTTTATTCTTTGTACCAATCAAATAATGGTCTGCAAAATGTTGAGCATAGCGCAGATATGTCATGTAAACCTAACATCATGGCCATCATAAATAGCTTCTAAATCCTGATATACTTCCCCCCTTGTTCCTAGCCTGGCCCGTAAAACAATAATACTGTTTCTTTGCACACCCCAGGGGTGTTCCTTTTATTCAATAATCCACAGTTACATACACTGTTCCCTGCTCATAGCCGTGCTACTCTTTGCCCACTGTGTGCACTCTCACTTCTTTCTTCTCCCCCAAATCTTGTTTTGAACATTAGTTACCACTGACTTGCCTCTTCTTGGAGGCCATGTTCATGTGAAGCCTTGCTGCTCCTCCTCCTTGCACGATCCTCTTGGAGCTGTTGTTCTCTGCCATATAGCAACCGTGATTCCAAATATCCTGCTCCATATGTAGCTGGCCACCACTCTCAAAAAATTGGGCCAAAACAGAGACTCCATCAGAGCAAAAGTAGTTCAGTGGGTACTGGTAGGAGCCCAGCTGGTCGCACTTCAATTCCATAGACCTTTTTACACTGTCATCAGCCTCATATTGACCTTTTGGCTCTTTCTGAACTTCTTCGTAGTCATCCTCACAGAACCAACATGAGGCAACTTCCTCAAAGTAAGTGCAGATTATTGAGGGCCCCGAAGGTCCATGACAAACCGAGGTCATCACACAATTACAAAAGCAGGACTCAGCGCTGGTATAATGGCCACAGGCCTCCCCAGAAACAAAAGTGCAGGCATCATGCCAAACACAAGCAGCGTCAAGCACATCAACGGGAGGACACTCGGCAAAGCAAGCTGTCATGTTCATCTTATAGCCAAAGTCGCCACGCTCAGGAATGTTGCAGGCAGGGCAGGGTCTACCTTCACAGCAGTTTTGGAATCCACCATGGTTTGGTCCACACCAGTTACCATGGAAGTTATACCTTGGGTCATTCCTGTGGGAATCTTCAGCCGGCTCAAGCGAAGATAGCTCATAGCTCGGTGCAAATGATATAAAGATGCAGAGAAATAGAAGGGAAGAGGGCAGTCTAGACTGTTTCATGCTTGGGGTGTTTGTTGAATATATGAAAAAAAATGTTTACACGCTGGCTTCACCTTTCTTCTTCGGTACAGGAAATGAAGACAACCTCGAGGACCAAAGGAGTGTTCCTTATTGGTCCATATCGAGTTACAGCCAAAGTCTAAGACGATATAATGAAGCCAAAATTAAATAGGTTTGCTCAACCACTTCACCATTCCATTGGTGTTGGGGAGGAAAGGAGAGGAGAGAATTGGACAATCGGCCTGACAATATATTACAGACTTATTATCAACAAATTGCTTAATTATTCCTTCAACTCTAACCAAGTTCAAAGAAAACCAAAACGACTCAAAACCTAACTGTTCCCTTGATAACAAACGAATGAAGTAGGAAATGAAAGGTCATTGATGACAGGAGGAAAGCCTGCATTCACTTTTGCTTGCCACACTTACAACATTCTTGACACTAGGCAGCATGGAGCATATTAACTCCAAAATAAATGTCTGCTTCCTTCTCTCATTCTCATTTCTGTTTCGTTGTCTTCTCTGCTAGTGGAGCCACTCTATGTTTGTGAGGCAAGACATGCATGTGCATCTTTTAAACAGCAATATGTACAAAGAAAACAAGAAAGCTGGGCACACGGGGAGGAACTTTCTGGCTCTAAGGCATAACAAAGCGCAGATAAATTCAGAAATGAAGTGTGGCGTTTTGGACAAGGGTCACTGACCATTCAACAAGAAACAGATTTATTGATTACCACCCAATAACTATATATCTTTATAAACCGCCAGGTGGAGAGGAGGAAGAGAGGAAGAGGTGTGGAGGAACGGGAATTGGAAGGAGAGGAGGAATTTAGGAAAAGCTCTGTTGAAGACCATCTTTGTGTTGTTGTTGTTGAGATGGAGTCGCCTCCGCTGCTGCACGGAGAGCCTGTGCCCATGGAACAGGAGCAGCAAAAGCAGCCTGAAACAGGCGCCGGAGGATCAGAACCACCCTCTGATGAGGAGTTAGAGCTCGTGCTGCGGGTGCTGGGCTACCTCAATGAAGACAGACAAGAAGCTGTCAAACCCCGTTACATGTAACCACCACTGCCCCTCACCCTACATGCAGGGTGCAGATGAATCTATACCTAAACTGCTCTGCTCTGATTTGATTTGGGGGGGGGGGATGACAACCTGGAAGAATTATTTCGTTTCTCTCACCACAAATTTGACCTTTGTTCTTCTTTCTTGTTTGCAGAAACCTGCGTATTGCGTGTGGTCGCTTTACCAAACCCTTCCCTCGCAGGTAACTCTGTGCTCTCTGTGCTCCATCCTCTCTTTGCCCGTTCACTTTTTCCTCAAGCTGGCGATTTTAACATGTGTTGTGTGCACACAGTATTAGCGTTAAAGAAAAAAAGGCTCAGAGAAAAGAGAGAAAAAGGAAAAGGCTTGCAAAGGACAGAGAGCTGATGGAACAGACACAACAAGGTCAATACAATAAGAAAGCAAGAAAGGCATTCGGACAAGTGCTTGTAAGATATTAGAATTCTCTCATTTTGTTCAGCAACCTTTTCTTTCCATTCTTTATGAAAGCCACACAGTCATGAAACTCGTTTTGCATTATCACTTCAAACTGATTTACTTTTTACTTTTAAAACTAGTGCCTGCCCGATGCAAACGATGTAGCTGGTTGTGAAGGTTCTTGCCTCCTTTTGAAGTCATCTTCAGAAACACCCCTATTACTATCATCGTCACTGGCAACATCAGAATCAAACCAAACGTCACCATCGACACCATTGCCACCTCTTTCACCACCGTCTCTGTCTTCAAAACCGGAAGCGGCAACAATATCTCCAGACTTGAAGCAGCAGCCACTGCAAAATGAATCCGACGACAGCGGTCCCATTATTGAGGCTGATCGCGAGGATGATTTTATGCCCCAGCGTACTCTCCCTCTCCCTCTCCCTCTCTCTCCTCATGCTCGCTATTTCAAGTCTTATGGCTGACCACACATCTTTTACACAGTGCTTGAGAACCCACGTAGCTGTTACATATGTAAAAATACATTCAGGTACTGATCCTTGTGCTTCAGGCTTTCAACGTTAATTATCTTTTTCTTCTTCTTCTTCTTGCTAATTTAACTGGATGATAGGCGTGTACATAAGTTCTATTACTTGATGTGCCCTGAATGTGCCCTCTTCAACTATCAAAAGCGAAACCAAACGGCTGACCTCACTGATCGTATAGCTATTGTTACTGGTAAAGTCCGAATTGCTGATTCTCTCATTTTATTGCCTTTGTGCTGACTCTCTTCTCTCTGTAATGGCGCATAGGATGCAGGATCAAAATAGGATATAAAATAATGCTCAAGGTGTGTAGATGTTAAAGATTATCAGCATTACTATTATTAATGTGACTCACACACCACAGCTACTCCATTGCGGAGCAACAGTGATAGGCACTACGCGCTTCCCCAAGGATGCGGCTGCTCGATTTGCCCAAGAGAGTGACTTTCACGAATGGAAACATCGCCTCCATCTTGTATAACATCTCACTCCTTATTGCCACACCACTGAGCACAACTAACATGGCTGGCTGTACATTATTGTATAGTACGGGTTGGATTTGAGGGATGTGGCAGCCGTTGAAGGATGGGTCGGTCACATTGTGGAGACCTATAAACGTGTTGACATACTCATCAACAACGCTGCCCAGACTGTTCGCCGTCCTCCCCAGTTCTATCGACACCTTCTCCCCATCGAGACACAGCCTCTTAGTAATCTCTCTCTCTCTCTCTCTCTCTCTGCTCGCTCTTTTGCTGATAAATGATGTCTTGTGGGATTGGTACAGGTACTCTGCCTGATGAGCAGGCGAGTCTGCTGCACAACGCGGCCTCCTTCAGCCAGTCCCTGCAATCACGTCCATCTCTGCCCCCTTTGTCATCTGGGCTCCACAGAGGCGTAGAGAAGGGCGACGTGATAGTAGAAGACGAGCAGGAGGCGGAGCAGGAGAAACAGCCTCAGGAGGACGATGGATCCATTCAGGCAATACGACCCACGCCGGCCTATGATGTCAGCTACTCTGCAGGTAACAACATATATATATATTCGATCGATCAACTCTTTGAGGCCTGCAAGCACAAAGCCTTGAAGATCTCTTAATGTTGATATGATGGTGGTATACAGTGCTGTCACAGATGGTGCTGATGGAGAGCGACGCCCATGCAGACGGGGCAGCCTTTCCGCGCGGCGCGCTGGACGGCGACCAACAGCAGATCGACCTTCGTCACACCAATTCATGGGTCATGCCCCTCTCAGAGGTAACCCTTAACCTTCATTCCTACATACATTCATATATATATATATGCACACACACGAACATACATATGTACCCCCCCCCCTTCCAATCTGCATTGCCGACGCTCTACATTTCATGAACATGTTAAGAGTTTTAATTTTTATTGAAATGTAGAGCAGCTCTTATACCCTTCTTTCTATCTGTTTGTGGCAATGCCTACTTTATCAACACACCTAATCTGTTTACATTCATTTTACAAATATGTGTGTTGGTTAGGTTCCCACGACTGAAGCCGCCGAAGTGATGGTAACTTTCATTAGCCATTGCATCACGACCAACCTTCAAGGACTGAAGAAACTTTGCTCTCACACACACACACACACACACACACACACACACACACACACACACACACTTAGGCTATCAATGTGTTGGCGCCCTTTGCGTTGAACAGTCGACTGTTGGCTGCGCTTCAGGCAGGCGCTGCAGCAGCCGGAGAGCGAAGCCATGGCGCCGCGTCGAAGGGGGCAGGCTACATCGTGAACGTGAGCGCGATGGAGGGCCAATTCTACCGCAAGCACAAGACGACGATGCACCCGCACACGAACATGGCCAAGGCTGCGCTCAACATGATGACCCGCACCAGCGCTGCCCAGTACGCACGCCTGACGCCTCCCGTCTTCATGAACAGCGTAGACACCGGATGGGTCAACGATGAGGCCCCTGTGCAGCAGGCCCGCGTCAACGACGCTCGCGGCTTCCGCCCTCCGCTCGATGAACTCGATGCCGCCATGCGCGTCTTGGATCCAGTACTCTCCGCTGTCAACTCTGGGGAGGCCCTCTTTGGCGCATTCCTCAAGGATTACCGCCCCTGTCCTTGGTGAATTCAATCAGTTGATGAAAATCAATCATCTGAAATGGATGATAATTAATTTGTTTTCTCTAAGGGGGTCTTTTGCATGGATTATTTTATTGTCTTTTTTCTTCAATCTGTCCCAAACACACTCCAAAATGTCAGAAAAATAAGTAAACGTCGAAAATGACAAGTATTACTATACTAATACCTCTGTACATAAATAATGAATAACGAAACCGTGTAGCTCTACTCTTGGGCCTTCTTGCTGGACTTCTTGATGAGAGACTTGTGAATGTGTGGAATCACACCGCCACCAGCGATGGTGGCCTTAATGAGGGTATCTAGCTCTTCGTCGCCCCTAATGGCCAATTGCAAGTGCCTGGGGGTGATGCGCTTCACTTTGTAGTCCTTGGAGGCATTTCCAGCCAATTCGAGGACTTCGGCCGTAAGATACTCCAAAATGGCAGCGCTGTAGACAGCAGCAGTCGCGCCCACTCGTCCGTTGTTCGTAGCTCGCTGTTTCAAGAAGCGATGAATTCTTCCAACGGGAAACTGTAATCCAGCGCGAGCCGAGCGGCTAATGGGCGCCTTCTTATCTTTTTTATCCTTCTGTGATGCCGTCTCACTTGGGGCAGACATGATTTGCGTCAAAGTAACAAATGCTACGGCTCAGAAGCAACAACAAATTAAGAAGACAGAGAAAGCAGGGGGATCTTCAGCAGTCGCAACCGTTTGGGGGCTTCTTTCTTTCTTGCGTGGCTGTGCACTGGCGAAAGGACCAATGAAAGACTAAACCGTCGGGCAGCCGTTGGAGCTCTTCTTCGAAGCTTTCCCGCCTTTGGACCCCGGGATAAATCCTCCTTTCAAAAACCTGCGCATCTTTGACAGCTCCCCCTTGACGAGAGAGGCTTAATTAGGGCCAATTCGAGGTGAAGTTTTGAGCAAGAACTGTTGCTTCACCTTCTCCATGTTGTGTCAGCCAACTCTGTCTATTAGAATCTAGCATAATGTCACGCACAAAGCTGAAAAAATATTTTAACCTGCCCGATACTGAAGAAATACTTGAAGGTACTGAGAAGAAAGCAAGATTGTTGTTGGATAAAACGTGTAAGACTGAATTTAGTGATTTTTATCTTGTGGGTGTGAAGATTGCTCTTGTGCCTATGGTCAAGCAAGCCATGGGGTCCCACAGCAAGGTCACATGTGGATTACAACCAACTATCTGTGCTTTTATGCTAACATTTTGCAGAAAAAGACACTGGTAAGCAGTCCACAACACTCTCTCGGGGGGGGGGGAAATGTTGAATGGCTATCCTCACACCCACTCTCCTAGATTCAAATAAAATTGGAAGACATCATTTCCATAGAGAAGCATTTCACGGCCTATGTTGTCCCCAATGCACTGCAGATAATCACACGAGATGGTAAAAAGGTGTTACATCCCTTCCACTCCCTATTAACTTGAGTTCGAACACGCCATATTTCACTCCATTTATCCATATGCCCTTTCTCTTTAGCCTTTCATCCTGTGGCAACAAACTGATTCTTTACTCACTGACTTTCTTTGTGTTGGTGGATGATGCAGTACTTTTTCAATTCGCTGCTCCACCGAGATCGCACATTTCAAATATTGGATCAACGAGTTCGCCAGCTCAGGCCTCTATTTCCTGACGATGCCCCCACACAAGAGGCCACTCCTCTACCCAAAACTACCCCACAACAATATCCTAGTCCTTCCATTAAAGAAACATCTCAGACACAACCCTCACCTCTGCAAACACCACAACAGCAACCAGCACCACAACAGCAACCGGCACTACAGCAACAACCAGCACCACAACAGCAACAACCAGCACCACAACCGGCACTACAGCAACCGGCACTACAACAACAGCAACCAGCACCACCGCAACAACCGGCACCACAACAGCAACAACCAACACCACAACCGGCACCACAACAGCAACAACCAACACCACAACAGCAATCGGCACCACAGCAACTACAGGAAGAAGAAAAAGAAGAAAAAGAAGAACAACAAAGTGAAAAAGAAGAAACAGATAAACAAAGACACCAAAGCGTGGAAAAGACTGCGCCCCTCCCAGCAGTTACCGCCGTTCCAGTTCCAGCTTCCACACCCGTCGCCACATCTCAACCGGAAATCTCTCAACCGCCGCCTGCTGCCGCTACACCTTCGCCGCCAGCTACCGCCCCCCAAGTATCGATACCAAGCAAAGAACAAACGCCTCCGAAGCCACAGCAGCAGCAGCCAACGCCGCCACAACAACAGCCTATCACAGAACCCAGCGTGCGCGAGGCTGCTACCCCCTCTGATGCCCCCATCGACAAGCCTCGGCCGGAAAAAACGCAACCCTCTGCCGTTGCTGCCTCTGAGCAAAAGGGAGAGAGCGGCGCACCTTCATCACCATCACCAACAAGACCCTCACCACAGCCCCCATCACAACCATCACAACCATCAAGACCTTCATCACAACCATTGCCATCTGCTGCCGCTTCGGTGGCGCAAACCGCTGTGGCCTCCCCGACTCATGAGCTAATCGATTCCTCACACGGCTGGCTCGGGATTTGTCTGGCTGTCCTCGTGCTCTTGGCTGCGATCACTTACGCCTTGTTTTAAAGGATGGCCGCGAGGACAGGTGCTGATGGTGTGTGTGTGTGTGTGTGTGTGTGTGTGTGTGGTCACACAGCTAGCTGCGGTTCGAACTTCTATCCATACATGTCTCGTGTGCAGTGGATCGGTACTTTTCAATCAGAAGAGATGAGATGTGATGAGATGTGATCAATCAAACAACAAAGAAAAAAAGAAAGAGATAAGAAATATACCCATTTGGTTGTGGTGTGTGTAATTATTATTATTATTATTGCTATTACGATGAATGATATACCGATATACTGTGTACACTATGATGGTGATGAAGTGAAGCTGAAAGACTCTTGTTCAGACCGAGAAAGCAGCATAGCAGCCTCTCAAAGAAATAAATACGATAAATAAAAAAAAACACATTTTGAAGAGAGAGAGAGGAAAAACGAATGACGATGAACAGATTTGATTGCTATCAATCAAACCGTTCGACTGACTAAAGAGAGGGCGCGCCCAGGCATCAGGGCTTGAGGCGCGCTATGGCATTGAAGAGCGCGTGCAGGTGGCGGTCCGTGCGCAGCTGATCGAAGATAAGCTCTGCGAGCTGGCCATCACACGCGCCACTGCTGGCTACGGAGAACAGCACGCGTACACCACCCGCAAGCTGCCGCCCGACCTTTTCCCACGACACTACGCCCTGCGAGCAAAATACCACGCAGCCGCCCTGTCGTGTGAACCACAGCCCAGTCATCCCGGTGCGATAGTCAGCATCAGAGAGGAAACCAGTTGTTATTTTTTTTTTGGGGGGGGAGGTGCCTGGCGCGCAGAGAGGACAGAGCAGGCCTCCATGTCCGAGGCCATGGCGCAGTTGAGAACGATGTCGGCACCGCGCCCACCCGTTTCTTCAAAGACAAAGCTTAGGACTTCCGCCAAATGGTGCCCATTACTATTGTTTGTAAGAAGTGGTGTAGTGTGTGTAGTGTGTGTAGTGTGTGTAGTGTGTGTAGTGTGTGTAGTGGTGTAGTGTGTGTAGTGGTGTAGTGGTGTAGTGTGTGTGAGAGAGAGAGCAGAGAGAGATCAGTGATTAGTAAAGCACGATGATTTGGGGGGGGAGGGCGCTATACATTTGTTGCACTTTGTTGGCTTTGTTGAGACCGCTGGCGAGGTGGAGGCGGTCTTGGGAGATGTCTACGGCGAGGATGGTTACGTTCGGGGCCATGTGGCGAACGAGACACATGGCCATGAGGCCCACTCGTCCGCAGCCCATGATCAGCACCACAACGGGCGGTCGGTCTTCCTTGTGTTCGTTCTCTCTCATTGACGATGCCGCAGCAGCGGACAGTAGAAGAGAAGCACCAGAGGCTGTTGATGTGGCAGTTGTTGAGAGCAGGAGGCTAGGTAAGTGGCCAAGGCACGCGCCCACTTCCACCGCCAGGAGAACGAGCTGTGGAGGCAGTGCTGAGGAAGCCTGATTGAGGCACGAGGAGAGAAAATATTAGTGGTAGTTGGTGGAGGTCCCCCCCCCCAAGTTAAAGG